>FN649729.1:3202417-3226174 GCA_000310025.1 Ectocarpus siliculosus | reverse complement strand
CCCCCCCTTCCAACCCCCCCCCCCCCCCCCCCCTCGACGTCTACCACCCTGTCGCCTCCTCCTCGCGAGAAAAGACCCGGCGCAACGGACGAGCCTTTCGCGGACCAGGCCAGCGAGATCCTGGACCAGGCGTGGCCGGTGATCCTGGTGGTGGGCGCGATGATGGCCGTGCAGTGGGGCGTGACCCTCTACTTCGGCGCCGCCACGGCCTCCGGCCAGGTGCTGCCGATCTACCTCACGCTCGCGGCGGGGGGCGCCGCGTACTTCCTGTACCAGGAGGAGAACATTGGAAAGGTGCGGTCCTCGTTGCTGTCGGTGGCGGCGGCGGTGGCGGTGGTGGTGGTGGCGATATTTTTGTTGGTTGTGTGGTGAGCGCGAATTTGTCGCCTTTGGAAGCAAGATTGCCTTCCCGACCAGTTGGACGTATTGCAAGCTAGATCTTCAATGGGGCGCGGGCACACGGTGGCATCTGTACGTGCGGTGAAGTGCCACTACCATCATCTTCCTGCACATGCACACAAAAGAGCTAGCTTGTAGCTGGCTGCCCTGGGATAAATGACTTGTACGCAGACGCAACCGTTATTTGCCTCTGCGGTTTTGCCCGCTGCTGCTACATCCGCTTGCCTTCAGGGACGTCCACCAATCATCCCCCTGCTGCCCCCCTTCCCTCCGCCGTGGTTTGCCGCCACTGCTGTGTTACGAAAACACGACGGAAAAAAAAAAAAAACAGGCTTGGGAGTGCTTCTGCGAGTTCGACGAGCTGGCCAAGTACGCGTTCGCGGTGTTGGCGGTGGCCTTCTCCTACGCCCTGGCCAGGGTCTCCCCTGGGAGCTCGAAGGTGCGGTACGGGACAAACTGCGTGCCTACTACTACCGTAGGTGACACGAGATTACGTGTGATACCGCACCCTCTGGACGTATTTCCGGAGCTCGATGCCTCCACGGTATGGAGATGATCCATCAATGAAACGATGCGTTTTACGGGGAGGTCCCGTCGAGACGGCCCCAACGCCGCCATTTTCGACGCCGCCGCTTGTGGTGTGGAGAAATCGAGCTTCGAAAGTCGGCCCAAGGGGGGTGTGGTGTCTTGTGTCACCTGCAGGATATCTGTCTTGTCTTGTCTTGTCTTGTCTTGTCTTGTCTTGTAGCACGCCGACCTTTCTGTTGGCTGCTCCCGGCTGCTGCTCGCCCATCACGCCCTGCCTTGGATCTTGCTTGTGTTCTCCGCTTTGCCTCGCTGGCTGGCTCGGTATGTTTTTGTTGCGTCTCCCGACAGCCGTCGTGTAACCGCAGGTTGTAGCGGTGTTTTCTCTCCGCCCTGCTCCTCTCTGCCGACCCGCCTTGTCTGCCCATGCCGCTCGCTCCGCTCCGCTCGGTTGCTTCCCTGCGGCCGTGATTGCGGTGCCCCCCCCCCCCCCCCTTCTTGGTTGATGTGTATGAAATTTTGGATATCCTTTGGTGTTGCTTACGGTGTGCGCACTCTGCGTGTGATCCGATCCCTTCCGTGCTCACCGACGATGATTCACTGCTCTGTCGCTTTGTTGCCTGCCGCCTTCTTGCTCTTTCATTCTCTCTTCTCTCTCTCTCTCTCTCTCTCTCCCTCTGCCTGTTTATCTCTTCTCCCCCCTCCCGCACCTCTCTCTTTGTGCCTATATCTCTTTTCTCTGTCTCCCTCTCTCTGATTGTGTTTGACAGGGATCGAGCGGTGCTTCGTCGTCGTCGGGGCAAGGGCTCGCCGTGGAGGACTCGGCCTTGGTCGTCTACCCCCGCGAGCTGCCGGGCGACCCCAAGAAGTCGTTCGAGGCCATGCACAAGTTCCTCGTGGAGGAGCTGGTGGCTGACGTCGCCGACAACGTAAGAAGATAATGGGACAAGGCGGAGAGAGAGGGAGAGAGAGAGAGAGAGAGAGAGAGAGAGAGAGAGAGAGAGCGGGGGCGACGTTGTTTGCTCCTTTTCGTGTGGCGTTGGACACGGGCGGGGTGTCAAACACGTGTGCTCGTTTCCCCAGCTCAATTGGTTAGAACTTGTCCTCGCAGTATGTACAGTGTAGGATTCTTGTGAAGCCGGCCACTGGCCGTGCTGATATGTTTTTCGGGGGGTTATACAACGTGCCGCGTGAGTGCAGCTTACCCCCTCCGGTCGTTCTTTGGATTTTTCTTGTTAAGTGCCTGCTGTTTCCATTCCACCAACGGTGCGTGGTTTCGTCGAGACCTTCCATTGTACGACTCGGTGCTGACACGCCGCCGCGAATCTGTCGTGTAATTCTTTCTTCTTCGGAACGTTTTATTTTTTTTCTTCTTTTCCGAACGCCAACACAATACCATGGTACCAGTACGAGGGAATCCCGGCGCAGTTGGATTGGATCCAGGAGAACCTGGAGTACAACACCAAGGGAGGCAAGATGAACCGGGGGATGGGGGTCGTGGACGTGCTGAGAGCGTTCGCCGAGGCCAACGGCAGGGAGCTCCGCCACGAAGAGGTATAGGGGGGGGGGGTCGCGGAGGGGATTTGTTTTCCGGTGGTTTTGTTTGTAGGGACCACCTCTCCCGTACCATATCGTTTCCCTCTTTCCCCCGTCTATGGCCATGTCCAGAATCGTGTACCAAGTGCGCGAGCATTTTTTAGGTCTCCGTCTTACGGGGGGGGGGGGTTGGCTGCCACAGCAGCATGCAACAGAGAGAATCGGTGGCACTCAGGGCCCCAAAGAGGTGCGTTGACGATAGACGAGGCAAGTTGTCAATGGGAAAATGAGACCCCACGTTTCATCCGGGTATAAGAGGTGCGTTGACGGTATCTGAGACAAGGTGTCGATGAAAAAATGACCCCCCCCGCCCCCCCCCGCCCCCACGGTTGACCCAGGTATGCCGCGGCAGCATTCTTGGATGGTGCGTGGAGTGGCTGCAGGCGTTTTTCCTGGTGGCCGACGATGTCATGGACAGGAGCCTAACCCGCCGCGGGCAACCCTGCTGGTACAAGGTGGGGAGACAGAAACAGAGACAAACACATGCTGAGTTAAGGGTCACCCAAAGTGTGAAAGGAACGCGTCAGCAGATTTGTTTTTTTCGATGGTGTGTGTCGGCAGCAGCTACGTTTGTATTCCAACGACTCTTACGACCGACTCTGGGTGCCCTCTGTTGCTCGTCCTCCCCCCCCCCCCTCTGTTTCTCTGTCCCTCTCTCTCTCTCTCTCTCTCTCTCTCCGAGAAGGTGCCCAAGGTGCAGGAGATCGCCATCAACGACTCTTTCATCCTCGAGGCCCACGTGTTCAAGGTGAGTCAACGCTACTGCTGTTGTTCAAGCGGCTACTGTAGACAGGAACCGCGAGAGGTGAGGACGGTATTGTCGCCCCCATACCGCCAAGGTACGCCGCCACGCCGAGCGAAAAAAGAACTTGTCTCTTGTCAGAGGTCTTGTAGTTTCGGCGGATTCGAGTGGGGGGCGAGTACAACGGGCCTTGAGTTTCCGCCCTCTCTTTCCGAAAATATTCGTGTCTGAGGTCCACGGGGCGACGTGCCCCCCTTCGGTTGCATTCGGTGGCACCCCCGGTGGAGTTTGGAGACGTCCGTCGCCGTGCGAACGAGAGATTTGGGTGTAATCGTGTCGTCCTGCTCTAGTATTTTTTTTTCTGCGCACGTTTGTTTTTTGTTGTTCTGTGTGCCGACGCGTTGCTAACCGCGCAACATTCCATCACCCCGCACGTGTCTTACTACACTTTTGCCACATTGTCCGCCGTGTGTGTTTTCGCTACTTCTGCGTGTCCCGCAGATGTTGAAGCGGCACTTCGCTCACGAGAACTACTACCTGCAGCTGGTGGAGCTGTTCCACGACGTGACCTACCGGACCGAGATGGGGCAGCTTCTGGACCTCACGTCCCAGCCGATGGACGCCCCGTCCGATCTCACCAGGCAAGAGACAGAGACAGAGAGAGACACACAGAGAGAGAGGGAGGGACACAGACAAACACACACACAAGTAATAGATAGAGACAGAGACGGGAGGCACACAGAGAGAACGGGATAGAGACAGACGGGGACAGAGACGGGGACAGAGGACATAGAGAGACAGACAGAGACCGACAGACAAGACGAGAGTGAGACATACAAACGACATTAGGTAGAAAAGAGACGCAGGGTGCTCTGTTGCGCGAGGGAGGGCGAGATATTTTCTCTCTCGATGGCATGATAATCCTTGGGGGGTGAAATATAGGTGATCCCGTAGGTACTGTAGACTATCCCACGTTTTTGCTGGATGTTCCAGACTGGATCTTGCGGTATTCTTTGGGCGTACCGGCAGTGGTTGCCCTGGAGATGTCTTTTCACAATCCCACGAAACGCAGAATGCCACCCCTCCCCCCCCCCCCCCGCCCCCTCGAAGACGCTGGTCTAACAGCTCAAGCATGCGAAACGCGAAACATGATTGCGCCCCCCACCCCCACCCCCTCTGCAGGTTTACTCCCGTGCGCTACCGCATGATCGTCCGGTATAAGACGGCGTACTACACCTTCTACCTGCCTTGCGCGATCGGCATGATCTACGCCGGCGTGAAGGACCCCGCCAGCTACCGGCTCGCCCGCGACATCTGCTGCCGGATAGGGGAGTTCTTCCAGATCCAGGACGACTACCTCGACTGCTTCGGCGACCCGGAGGTCATCGGAAAGGTGTGTGTCGTGCTTGGGATCATGTCCGTAAGGACGGCTCTCGCAGGAAGCGTTTCTACATGCACCCGCGGTGTTGCGGGGTGCTTGTTGCAAAAGGGCCGCACGCACGTCTGGACAGCACGAGCGGTGTTGTTGACCGTACCCTGACAATATTTCCACGTACAACGGCTCTTGTAGGCGCAGATTGAAGCGTGTTTCTAGATACCCGCGTTGTTGCGGCGATATTTTTGCATAGGACCGAGTTTTAGGGACGCACGCACACGCACATTCGCTACAGCACCTTCCCTCGAAGCGGTGTTGACAGCAGTGGTAGTGCCCTGACAGCGGCGCGACAGCGGCAGCTCCGTTGTCGTTGTTTTCGATGAGTTGGGGGTGTGCTGCCGTTGTCCAAGTGACCCCCTCTCGACTCTTTTGGCGCCCTCCCCGACTTCTTATTGGCGCCCTCCCGGAGGTATTCGGTAAGGTTCGCGAAACTACTTCCCCACGTTCGAAAGGAACACTGCCCCAAGACCCATTCCGTGAACCAAGCCGCATAAACAGCACGCGCTGGTCTCTTTGCCCTCATGGAACGGCCACAGCGGAGAGGTTGGCGGTGGTTGTTGAATACGTTGAGATGAAACCGTCGGTTTCTTAGGTCACCACTTCTGTAGGGGATCGGACCAAGTGTTTTACCTACTGCACCGTCTCGGGGCGAGAAACGGACGAAAATACACAACAGCAAGCGAGACAAATGTTGCAGCAGCGGCACCATGCGGTTGCATGCCCCAACGTTATGGCGGCGTTTGGTGCGGCCGACGGGGCTATCGTTTTTCCTGTGCGGCGGGCGTCTCGTCCTTTTACTTTTCCTCCTCCCCCTTCCTCCTCCCGGCGATTCGCATCGGCTTGGTTCTCGTTCTTACTGTTTTCCATCTTAGCCAAACAGCAGCAACAGCAGCAGCAGCAGCAGCAGCAGCACAGAATGATCACACGCGTCTCTCCTTTCTTTCTTGCTGTGTGCTGTACTGTACGTCGCTGTTCGGAACGCGCAAACTACGCTTTCGACGACCGAAAAGGTGGGCACCGACATCCAAGACAACAAGTGCAGCTGGCTGGTGGTGCAGGCGCTTGAGAGGGCCTCCAAGGCGCAGAAGGCCGTCCTCATCCAGAACTACGCAATCGACGAGGAAGCTAAGGTACAGCATGGGGGGGGGGGACCGATGGTAATGGCGTGGAAGGCATGCTTCATTTTTGAAACATGCAGCAGTCTACTGTAGTCCGCTGTTGGTTGTGTTGCTGCCGATGCGGCGTTGTACGGTCAGCCTGTTGGTGGCGTTGCTGTTTTTCGTGTGTCGGTCCAACCAAGCGGTTTGTCGCGTTGCTGTTTTTCGTGTGTCAGTCCAACCAAGCGGTTGTCGCGAAGAGCTTGCCGTTTCAATGGGACATGCAATTGACTGTTGCCAAAAGTCATGTTCGAGCAGAACGCGAGGGTGGCTGTGCCGAAAGCTTTGGGGGAGCAAGGTATATCTTTTCAACTCCTGCAACCCTCGATGATTTCCTTTACCATGCACACACTCGGCGTGAGCTTCTCTCTGCGGAACCACATCATCGGCGTTCTTGGCGACCTCTTCGAACCAAGGCAACAAAGTTGTCAAATGACGGTGCTTCGTGGGTTGGCATCGACCTCACAAAATCGGCCAAACACGGCAAAATTCGCTACAGTAGAAAAAGAAGCACACAAGAATCGCAAAGGACGGCCTCTGTTCTACTGCTGTATCTTTTTGAGTGCGAGTGTTAATTTTGTGTTTTGTGTTTGCATTTTTTTGCTCTTTTCGTCAAGATTGAGCGCGTCAAGGAGCTGTACCGCGAGCTGAAGCTGGAGAAAGTGTACGCCAAGTACGAGGAGGACACTCACAAGCAGATCAAGGAGCTCATCGCGAAGGTCGAGGACATCCCCCACGCGGTGAGGAAACGGGGGGGGGAGGGGGGTGTACTCATAGTCGTGCATGCCGTAGTCGTTAGACCATTGCATGGGGGAGGGGGGGGCGGCGGTTGGGGCGTACCCATGTTTTGCATGCCTTAGCGGTTAGACCATTTACCACGCGTCCTCGAGAGGACGAGGTATTGTTCCCACAGGAAATGGGTGGGGGGACGACGCCGCTCACACAACCTGTGACTCTGTTGCCACAGCTTGCCCAGCACGGATCTCCGTCCATTTGTGTGTACGGCGCACGGCGCAGCGCCTGCAGCTTGTGTGTGTTTTAATCTTTAGCATCGACCGCGCTAACCGGCTGACCAATGAGAAGACGCCAGTCTCAGTGCGGTGTGTGTGTGTGTGTGTGTGTGCGTGTGCGTGTGCGTGTGCGTGTGTGTGTGTTTTTTTTTTTTTTTTCTGTACGAAGTGAATGCGCAGGCCGACGGGCTGCGCACGCAAATGTTTTTATACATCTGTGACGTTGTACCGAGCGTGGTACGTTTTTTGTTGTCTTATTTGTGGGAAGACGCGCGCAGCGGCTTGGACATTGAAATGTATACATTTTTCGCGAGATGCGCCCAGTGATTTGATAAAAACCGTAGTTTCCACGCGCCGTGCGAGCGCACGTGCGTGGTGGTTGGCGCGTTTCTGACCGGGCAGGCGGTGTGCATCCGTTTTTTATTGTCACGGGGGTTATACCGTCCGTGCCGGTCGTAATTTTGGTACTTCATATGTTTTATAATTTTTTTCCAGCGGAGGAGTTGCAAGAGACTTGTTTTCGCTGGGGCCACGTCGTGGCGCAGCACGCGCCGTGGCTTCTTCGGCACTTCCCTTTGTCTCCGCGTTAGACTCCTGCTGTAGGTGTGTGTGTGTGTGTGTGTGCAACGCTTGCGCCATCATCGGTGCCGTTTCACTTGACGCACGAAGGCCCCGTCAGGGAGAGAAAGTCCACCGCCACGCGCATGCACCCGACGGTCGTCCTCGCTGTCTGCCTCCTTCCTGCTTCTTCCGCAGCTTGCTTTTTTTTGTTTTTCTCTCACTCACGCTCTGCCTATGTACGGCGTCCACCGTCTGCTTGCTGTTCCTGCAGGTCTTCCACCAGTTCATCGACAAGATCTACAAGCGATCCAAGTGAAGTGATCGGCGCAGCGAGGCGTCTGTTGTAGGCCATTCTGGCAGTCGGAATCCTCGCGGGGGTGAAATGGCAGGGGGAGGGGGGGGGGGGGGGGCGTACTCTTATGTTTTGCATGCCTTAGCGGTTAGACCATTGACCACGCGTCCTCTAGAGGACGGAACATTGTCCTCACAGGACCGATCGCCGATGGCCAATCGTTCCTTCCTTAGTGGGAGTTGGGGGGGGGTGCGTGGCATGCAACGTTTCGGTGTTCCTGACCGTTCTCGTTGCCTGCTCGGCGTGCGTGCAAGACCCGATACTTGTTTTGGTTGTGGTTGGGCCTGCCTGCTCTGCTCGTTGGCACATCCTGATACCTCCCCGTTTGCTGCGAGTTTTTGCGTTTCTTGGGGTCCGTTGTATCTCTTCGTGTCTTGATACGGGTTCTCTCGGTGTCTATCACTCGCTGCTCTCCTTAGCGGCGAGTTGCAACTGCTGGATCGTTGTTTTTCGAATTTGCGTCTGCGACAGCGGTTGACTAGTTGTTGAGGAAGGTTCTAAGGTTGGTTTTGTGGCCGATCCCGTGGACGCATTGTGGTACCTGCCGTAGGGGCGTGCGGGCACACAGCAAAGTACGTTGTTGGTATTTTGCGTGTAGATGAAGTACGTAACGGACACAAGCAACTTTTGCTGTCCCTTTGTAGTTTCAACAACGAAACGTCGGTGTTCACGTACATACATACTTGGTAACGCGACGCGTGCGCCGCGTGGTTGCTGTCTTCCGAGCCGCCAGCCGGCGTGTATTTGCGACGATTTTGGCGCGGCTGTTGGCGTAGCAGGTCTCCTCCAGACAGACGCCCCCCAAAAGAAAGCAAATAGTCGAGTCGATATAATGAACATCGATCATTCGGCTGGCGTGTTGAAGTGCATCGTACCGCAGTCGAATGCCATTGATGATGACTTGGGGTGGTTGTCGGCGTTATTTGTTTTCTGTTTCGTCCCTTGCTTGAAGGCAACCCCGCCTCCATCCACACTCTCGATATTATCAACATCGATCATTCGGCCGGCGTGTTGAAGTGCATCATCGTACAGCAGTCGAATGCCATCGATGATGATTTGGGGTGGTTGTCGGCGTTATTTGTTTTCTGTTTCGTCCCTTGCTTGAAGGCAACCCCGCCTCCATCCACACATCCACACACTGCTTGGTGTATTTCGGTTCGGTAGGCAGCCATCCTGTTCCACATCTGATATCTTTGTACCAAAGGAACGAACGCAGTCGAAGTACAACAACGTACAAGTGAGCCAACGAGCCTAACTTTGCTTTCGGTCGGTGTTTTCGTGAGAGACCCCGGATCGGAGCTCTTCCCATGTAGAAGGGTGGGCAAGGCCGATACTGCTGTGCGGTAGGAGGACGGTGTTAATATAGTGCCATGTTTTGTTGCTGTTGTTGTCTTCACCATAAAACCATTCCGGTCTCCGAATCCTTGTATGTTTACTGGTCAAAAACTGTGAGACGTGGACGGACGCCTTACCTTCCACGGTCGGTCACAAAGCCACTAGAAAATAAATAAAAATGGTGCGTGCGCGATCAAGGATCGGATGCTGATTGTCTACTGGTTGCAAGTGGTTGTGCATGCTGATTATTTACTGATCGTTTATCATGGGGTCGTTGTCCCCGATAAATATGTACTTCGAAGTACATGGTACGTCTGCAATCGTCTGTTGCAGGCAAGCAACATTCTAAAAGCCTACCTGGAGGTACAAAGTATGAAGGGAGCTCGCAAGTCCTTGAATTACTGCATTTTGTCGTCAGAACAAGTGATCATGACCCACAGTCAGTCGTGCTGACGACGTAGATCCTGTGATGCAGTCTACGTTAAATTTTGATTAAATGCATGCAGATAATACATGCCGGTGTGCCGCCCGCAGTCGTCAGTCTGTCGCCATGCCTGCCCCCTTCCCTACCAACGACTAGGAAATTAAATTTGTTGATGTTGTTTCAGAGACAGTACTGCAGTAGTAGTTCGTACAATAAACCGCAGCTGGCTGAGAATGTTGATGACGATGCACACTGACGTGGAGAACAACAACAGGAGGAGGAGGAGAAAAAACGTCGGAGAGACGAGGAGGATCATCTATCGGATGCCGACGGGCGGGGGCGACGAGACTATTCCGACCACCTCATTTCAACGCACACATACGTACGCTTGACCGCCATACGAAATTGCTTGTATTTATTTGTAGTCATGAAAGCGTTAAAGTGTTGTTGTGTGGCGAAACCATTAACAATCGATAGTTTATAGCCCAGTGTCCAGGCAAAAACAACCGTTGCAACTATGGATGATGACTGATTCCATGGGGCGTCGTCACTTTTCATCCACCCGACTCCTGTCGGCGGGATGCAAGACCATATGTCATATCTCCACGCTATCCAACGACGAACGTTATAGCCGCAGCAGTCCGTTGTCCTCTTCTCGCACCCGATGTCCTGCGCCAAGCCAATAAGCCGGTGCACTACAGTATGTACGGAGCAACATCTTCGGCCAAGATTTTTGGATCCCTCCATTTTATTTCCTCTCTGGTCCGGATCTGCATGGACACACACATATCTTGGATCTTTCTTGTTCTGGCAACGGATCTTTGCTATATTCACACACGCCGCCACAAACACGTTGGATGGATGGTTTCGTTTCGCGAAAACTAACGGCTCTCTCCGGAAGCACAAGCCACCCCCTTCCCCACCACCATCTCCCACACTCTCCTCCTCATCTCCTCTCTCCTTCCTCTCTCCCTCGCTCTCCACCGCTGCTAGTAGCTAGCACAGGGTGTGTACAGCAGCAGGTGAGAGACCCTGTTGATGCGTGAAGTGGTTTGTCGCGCCGTCTCAAGCAATGGCTCGGTGGGCTTCTGCCGCTCACCGTGCGATTCTTTTGCGAGAGACCGAACCTTTCCCTGGTTGGAAGGGTGTGCAGCAGCTACTCTACTGCTGTAGCTCAGCTGCCGGACTCGCGAGAGGTCACGAGTAGAGTCCGGAGTGTGCTCTGCTGGGTTGCCACTGAAGCGCGTGCGTGCCTGGCTGTGACTGTAGCTAGTAGTACCAGGGATACGCACAGCTGACTGCTGCTGACTGCTGTCAAATCATCACGGCCACGCGCGCGAGTGTCTGTTTTTTGGCTGCTGATGAGGTAGGTATCTTTCTTTTTGCGTGCACCGGCAGCAGCAGCAGTTACGCAGAAATGCAGCCGCACGCGAGACCCCAATCACCGCTGTCGAGCGGAGTGCTAAGAGTCCAGCTCGGAGGACACTTTGCAACGCACACGCTTTTTCGTTCTCGGCAAAAGACAGTTGTGCAACGAAAGAGACTCGCACGACTGCTGTCGCTGTGTCCGATATATGTGATTCTTGTTTGTATTTGGTGGTCGAAAGTCTCAGCGGTACTCTACTTTGCATACCATCCCGATCTTGTACCACCATGCGTATCGTTTTTTTTGTTCGTTTTGCAACTGCTGCTGCTGATGCTGCTGCCACACGTGTACCGCCGCACTGCTGCTTTCTCCCTTTCCGCCCCCCAGACAGCAGCTACCAGGATCATGACGAGACTCGCCGCAGCTCTACTGGTGTGTGCCACGCCCGTAGCTTCACTGGAGACCTCCCTCAGGGGCGCCGAGGTGGGTGTTCTTCATGAACGCATAATTGTTGGATGCGCTTTTTTCTTTTTCTACCAGTACTTTCTTGTCAGAAAACTGCTTGCTTTCTACGTGGGCTCTTGGTGTCTTGCAGTGTTGCTGAAGGTATGTACCAGGTATGTAAAGACGAGGAGATTCCCTTCCGCCAAAAACGTACCAGCCCCGGACGTGCCACACATGCTTTGCCTCCAACGTGGCGACACCGTCCATGTTGCTCTCAAGATGAAGCGACCACACTACTTGTAACAGACAACAGATTACTTCTTTCTTTTTGTTTCATACACTCCTCTGCTGTCAGACCGCTGGCCGACGCCACAAAAATACCGTGAAATTACTTTTCGATCCAACCGCCATCTCGCTTTGGAGAAAAACGTACGATTTACACACCACGCACGTCGGCAAATAATCAACGAGAGAGAGAGAGAGGACGTGCGGAATTTTGGTTGACCCTACTGAGCAAGCAACGCGCAACGTTACATTTACTTACAGACGTTACATTGCTACTGCTTCTACTGCTGTTCATAAGCCGTGCCACATGTGACCGCACTTCATGGAACAGCGATTCCCTTGGTTGCAGAGAAACAAGCAACCGGCCACGGAATTTGCCGTTGGTTCTCCCGTGAGCCAGCCCCCTTCCTCTCAGCCTTTTTCTTCTCCCTTTGCGCAAAGCACCCGACCAACCGTCTTTACTCCGAAGACGGCCCGACGGCCCGGCTCAATCGACGCGTCATACATGGTCGCAGCATAGTCACAACGTTGGGCACGGGTGACTCATCGTTAAGAGCACTGCAGCCCGAAAGCAGTGGTCGCGTACGTCTTGTTGATCATGGCGCCCAGGCGCCCAGAAGAACAACTGTACGCAGATGTGTCGACAAGTGCGCGACTCTTTGGCACCTCAACCGCACCACATACAAGCGCAACAAGTACTATATCCCGAGTGTAGATATTACGCTGGAGTTTGCACATCTGAACAACAGTGAAACGTGGCGGCCATGAAACTTCATTTTCGGTCGTTTCACATTTGTCGTACGCTTCCCGCCCCGCCCCCCTCCCGACGCTCCTGTTAAGAGCACATGCATGCGTGCCAAGAGCGTCCAGACGTCGCTCGCTTATGGCAAACGCTCAAACCGGCAAATAAAAATATGCCAACTGCTCTGTGAGGAAAAGGGAGATGGTAAATTAACAGCGTTTTGGAGGTGTGATAATCAAAAACACAGGCTCGCGAACATGCTGTAAACGACAACAGCAAGCAGCGCACAAGATTGATGAAGAACACGATGAATTAATAATTAACATCGCTTGTGGCTGTATCACCACCACCGCCGCGTCAGGTTTCAGCGGGAGGGGCGCGTCGCGGGCTCTCGGGAAGTAGCTATGAGGCCTACGAGCACGTCGGCTGCTACGTCGACAACGGCATGGTGAACGCACGCCCTCACCTGCCGCTCGTGATGGAAACGATGACGAACGAGGTGAGCAGAAGGCTCGTCATGCACGCGCCGTGAGAAACTTGGGTTGGTGTACTTGTTGCCAACCCATGACACGGTCGAGTTCCACGAAGCAAGGGTTGACGAATCGATCATCGGCCTACAGCAGTAGGCCGCGTCCTTTTGTCATACATGCTGGTTTACTTGTATCTACTTGTATTGAGTAATGACATCGCCGCCACGCCCTACGTGTACGCTTTGTACCCGAACGACTTGCAACAGATGTGCTACGACCGCTGCCACGAGCTCGGCTCGTTCTTCATGGGGACCCAAAAGGGCAACGAGTGTCGGTGCTCTCGCGAGGAGGACCTGGCCTACTCTGCGTTCGATTTCGGAGTCTGCGACATTCCTTGCGCCGGCGACTCGGTGAGTTGCATCCTCTTCTTGCAAGTAATCTACGAAGATTGCGCTTTTGCCGTTTCGCCTGGGTCACCGGTGGTGTTCGATGCGGAGTGGAAGGCCTTTGCTGCTTCTGCTTTTTCTGCCGCTTGGGGAACAATCCGTCGTGTGCTGTGTCTTACGGGTGACAACCCGACGTGAAGATGAAACCAAGGTTGCTATGCATACACCAGTGGTTGCTACACCAGTCCTCACCTGTCACGGTGGTTCTTCATGACGTTCGCCTACCAAGTGCGGCGGCCGATGGTGTAATTCCTCGCGCCTCTGGCGTTCGGCTCAAAAAGAAGTGCCGAGCTTCGGGTCGAACGGCATCAGACGGACACGTTTTTCGTTCACGGTTGTGCGTGTAAAATGCCTCTAGTTTATTCGTGACGGCAACGGTTACTGCACCTCAACTCTCACCCCCCTCGCTCCCAGGACGAGACCTGTGGCGGCCAACTCACGATCGACTTGTACAAGCTGACGGCGGCGCAGACACCGGACCACGAGGAGTATGTGGGCTGCTGGTCGGACGCGAACGAGAGCCGCGTGATGGAGGACATGCTCGTGGACGAGGGCATGACGACGGACATGTGCCGCGACCACTGCGAGTCGTCGGACGCCGTGTACTACGCCACCCAGTACGGGAACGAGTGCTTCTGTGGGTACTCTAGCGACCCCGAGGACTACGAGACCCACGGGTTGGGCACCTGCCACATGCACTGCGGGGGTGATTCGGGGAGTGCTTGCGGTGAGTTTGGTTGACATGAATAGGGCAAGGGTGTGTTGGGTGATGGTATGGGTCTGGCAGATCCTAAGCGTCAACTCCTTCGTGTTTGCCCCAGAACGCGACGATTAAAAGTGCGATTTCATCCCCCGACGGAGAGAAAAAAAGAAGCCACTTCGGAGTTCCTCACCGCCGACGGAGAGAACTAGAGAAAATAGAAGCCAATTCGGAGGAGAAAACTTTTTACAGTGTCACAACCCTCCCCTCTTGTCATCATCCCTGCTGATCCCCTCATCCCTACCCCGCCCCCTCCGAAAAACAACGGCGGCACCAGGTGGCTACTGGGCGTTCTCTCTCTACCAGTTCGGGGCCGACGGTATGCCCGAGCCGGTGAGGAGTTTTTTTTTTTTTTTAGTGGAGGGCTAAAGGTGATCGATGGACCCGAGCTTCCCCAAAACCCCCGTGTTGCTTTTTTTAGTTCCGGCTTGCTTAATTTAGTTCCGTCGAAGGCGGATTCTCGGCCCCTCACCCAGCATGTACAGCAGAAGACATGTGGTCACAAGCGCTTATGTTGTGCCTTACCATGCGCTTATGTTGTGCCTTCCGTATGCTTTCGTTGCGATGATCCAGGATGTGCCCGAGTCGACCCCGGAACCCACCCCGGAACCCACCCCGGAACCCACCCCGGAACCCACCCCGGAACCCACCCCGGAACCCACCCCGGAACCCACCCCGGAACCCACCCCGGAACCCACCCCCGAGTCGACCCCGGAGCCGACCCCGGAGCCCGTTTCTTCTGGCGGCGGCGGCGGAGACGTGTCCGGCGGAGAATACGGAATCACCTTCAACGGCGAAGGGACCTACTACACTGGGACCTCGGCAGGCAACTGCGGGTTCTTCGACGACTTCCCGAGCATCTACGATGGCATGACCCCAGGTTAGGATGAGGACACGAGGGATGGTGATTGTAGTGCACCCCACGTTGTAGGATTTTTTTGTAATTTGTTGGTGTTTGCGTACAGTAGCGACTTCAGACGTGCCTTGATCTATTTATACGGCCGAGCTAAAGATTTGAGAGTTCCGCGGAAGTTTGTTCCCCTTGTGTTGACGGCTTGGAAGGGAAGTTGGTTCCACCGTAGGACTCCCCGCCCCCGAACTTTTGCCATTCCGGTCCACCATCGTGCCCCCGCTCTGCTGGTGCTGCTTGTGTGAACAGTGGCGCTCAACGAGCCGCAGTACGGCGACTCGCTCATGTGCGGCGCGTGTGTGGAGGGAGAGGGGACCGGAGGAGGAAGTGGAAGCGACCCGGTTGGCACCTTCAAGGGCTTCATCATGGACAAGTGAGAGCATGGGAAAATAACTAAATAAACAAACGCGCGCGTTCGGTACTTTCGTTATGTTTTGGGTTTTGGCGTCCAAACCAGCCCATGTCCAACGACAAGTATGAAGACCTGCTTCGCCCCCTCGCTACATGCATGCGCTGCGTTCCTTGGTTTGGTTTATGAAATCTCAAGAAACTAGATTGTTTTTTCTCAACACTTCCGCTTCCTGCCATCCCCCCCCCTCTTGCTCTGCACGAACCAACACCACCGCTACAAATCAATTGTGGTGGGCCACAGGTGCCCGGAGTGCTCGGAGGGAGACCTGGACTTCGGGACCGGGAAGGACGGCCGCTGGGACATCAAGTGGAAGTTCGTGGAGTGTCCCGCCGGGGAGGAGGTCTCCTTCAAGGTCGAGCAGAAGACCGAGTACTACTGGAAGATCCAGCCCCGCGGGACGGCCACTCCGGTCGAATCGCTCACCATCGGCGGCAGGGCGGCGGCGAGAACCGACGACAACCACTTCGAGCTGGAGCACCCAAGCGGTGACCCGTGGTACGAACCGCAGATGGTGGTGACTACCACCGTCGGAGGCGTCGTCGAGGAGACGGAGATGTCTGTTTAAGGGGAGGAGGGGAGGGACGCGCTCTCTGATGGGAAGCGCCGCCTCCCTTGTCCTTGTAGTAGTGGCTGGCTGGCACAACGCAGCTCAGTCCCCCACGTCTTTTTCACACCGTGCCGGCCAACCCCTCCAACCGATGGCGTTGGGCCGAGTATTTTTAGCGGTGGACGGAAGCATTTTTACCCTCTCGACCCAAACGAACCCGGCTTGGCGCTGTAGATGGTGCCTTGCAACGACGGGCTGATGATGCACAGATGGGAAGAGCTGTGAAACGGGCGCATGTAGCGGCGACGGCGGCGGAGTAGAGCGGGTTGCTTGCACGGTACACGTCCTAGGAAATAGCACCATCGCTGTACTTACCTGTTTACAGTTGTCGGTGTGTTGTTCGTTCTTGGTGGCGGGATCATGAGGGTATTTTTGTATCTTACGACGTTGAGATCTACTTTTTTACAATTCTCTACTGTGTGGGTAAAGGGAAAGAGAGGGGGGAATATAACCTGTGGTGGTGGTCGTGCACGCAGGCATCCATCAAACGGTTTGTGAACGATCAGGTGCAAGGTGTCTAGTTGTAATCAGATTTGTTGGGTCTTTCCTGTCGGCGGCGATGCGGTAGGTTCCGCCTCCTCCCCTTGAAACCTTTTTTTAAACTTGGTCTGCCTAGCTGTACGAAACGTTTTCGCACGGCGTTTTTTCTCAAACCCGTAGCGTCGAGGGCGCAACAGGTTCTTCTCCGTTGGTTGCGTACACTACCGTCGGTTTCGTCTGGTTGACCTGGCGGCGGAAAACGAGATGGGGCGCGGTAGGTGATGAGGGTAAACGAATTTTAGAGAGCTTCTGGTTGTTGTGGGGGAATCTGTAGATTGGCTTGGGTTTGTTGAACTTGCGGAAGGAATTTGTTGAACTTGCGGAAGGAATTTGTTGAACTTGCGGAAGGAAAAGGATCACACATGCATGCGCAAGATTTTGCTGACTGAGTGTCTTCGGGTGTAGCGGAATGCGTCGCGATTTCCCGAACGACCTACAAAGTAAATGATGCATGTTTTTGAATGTTTCCAGTGACGACGGGTTATAGAGCTAGTTAGGGTAGGTGATGACGTGTAACCAGTCAAAATTTTTTGTTTCCTGGGCCGGTTTGAGATGATCGATGCGGCTTGTGGTTGTTTGATTGTATGGGGTGCTCTTCTTGTGCTTTTTGATGGGTGAATACGTTTTTGTCTCCTCTCGCGCTTACGCATATTTTAGCGACTCGTGCGTGGCTTACGTCGCATCTCGTGCCTTTTTAATGGTCGTTTTTGCTGTTGCAGGAAATAGGTATTTTTCTTCTATTGGTTACGTTGGTTGTGGGTGGACCAGTTGAGTATTCGGTTTCGCTTGTTGGTCGTTCCTGGCCCGTCATTGCTCTCTTTCTTCTGTATAGCGTGCTGCTCTCGTTCCTCTTGTTTTCGTTGGTACGTACTTGAATGATACTCATTGCTCTCTTTCTTCTGTATAGCGTGCTGCTCTCGTTCCTCTTGTTTTCGTTGGTACGTACTTGAATGATACTTCTGTACACCAAATTCATCATTTTTCACTACAAATAGCGTAGCTGGTTTACGGGGACATCTAGGCGTGTTCCGTTTTTCGCCCATGTGAACAACGCTCCGGTTTCGTGAGAATCGTGTCGGAGGATCCCTCAAGGAAAAATAAATACACCCGCAGCTCATTTTTTCTCTCGGCGAAGCAAGTGCGCCCGCATCCGTGAGAGGACTCATTCGTCGAGCTCCTCTCATCCCAAAAGCTCGCGAGCGAGATACACCTGTAGACAGGGCGCCTGCTGGTGTTCTCTTTTATTGTTTGGGATTTCGGAACAAGACCACCCACCCCTTTTACCGGCAGGAGAATGACTTTGAAGGGATGCCTGCCTGGCGACAGGGCAAACCTCTATAATTATACCTGCCGGTGTCCCTTTTTTTGTCTTCTTCCTGATTTCGGAACAACCTCGAACAACCACGACCATATGCCCAACACCCCACAACCTACCCCCTTCTCCCGAGAGAGTTAGACCTTGGTGGCTGAGGGACACATGATAGGAAATATTATTTTGCACACGATGGGCTATCGTCCAAAACGAGCGCACCGATATTCATTGCAGGGATGGAGAAAACACATCAACACTCGGAGAAAACGTCAACTCTCGGAAAAAAATAGTAGATGTAACACGGCATCATCACCACTCTGCACTGGAAAAAAGACTGCCCGCTGGCGAAAGATAACCCGCGTTCGAAGCGGAAAAAAATGAAAGCAAGCACCTCGAGAGAGGAGATGCCGTGTCTACGCGCCAACAATAGTCTCCTCAATGTATATTTGCAAACACAGAAAGACTAGACTACACTAAAGTACCCTTCCGAAATATGACCACAGCAGCAGCAGCAGCAGTCGATTATTATTATTAGCTCATTGGACAGACAGACAGAAAAGAGCCCAGAGGGTAAATTAGGAAGGGGGTCCATAAACAGTTTTCTAGGCATATGTGTTAGACCTGCGTTTCTACTTGTGTGGAGCAACGTACTTATGTGTACGCATATGTATATGTACGCGTGATATCCGTATGCATATGAGGAGATGTCGTGATGTCGTGATATCCGGCCCTCGAAAAAAAAAGAAAGTACATACATGGTAGTCTACATGCGCATGTGCCTGTTCGCGCCGTTCCGTCCCTGGTTATTTCACCGCATGCTCGTCGCCCCTTCTTTCGCCTCCTGCCCTCTCTCCCTCCCTCTCTACATAGTCTCCCTCCAACAGGCCGCATCGGCCAGCCCTTGCCCAAACGAATTCCCAATCCTTTCCCTCTGTTTCGGGCTCTCTGAGTTCCACCGTCGCTGCGTCTGTCGGCATCTTTCCGCACGTACGGCCCTCTCGAAAACGGTGATCATGGCGACTGCTGCTGCAACACAGAGGCCTCCTGTTCCGCGGCTAACGTTGCCGTCTACCGAAGCAGCGGTAGGGACAGGAGTCGAGAGTCCCACTTTTAGGAGGCAGATTAATGTGGCCCTTGGAAGGATGCACAGCCAGCGAACTCCTCGACGCGACGCCGTTTTCCACATCAAGGATGGCGGTATGGTGCAGAGGACGCCTCTGGCAATGGCAACGTCGATGTCTGCCAGGACGACGGCGCAGCCTGGCGAGGGCGGCGAAAGTACGAAGGAAAAAGCTTTCTGCACCACTCTCAGGTATCGCGTGCCGCTCTACGCTGCTAGTAGTTCTCACAAGTTCGTCGTATGGACAACGATAGACAACCGGGCCGCTTGGCAACGCCTGTGTTTGTCGATCGCAGTCTCGTGTGCATTTCGTCTCGACAGAGCATTTCGCAGAGCTCTCTGCTGGCTGTTTCTACACAGTACAGTCAGAGGATGCGGTTGATACCCATCTTGCCCGCCGTATGCAGCAGTCAAGACTACGATCATAACCAACACTGTTCAGGTGTTCGCATTGCATTCATTCGCGTCATAATTTAGTCTGCACCACGGTATGTCGCCCGCAAGAAGACCTAATCATTCTTTAGGTGTTCAAACGCACGGATGGTTGGTTTCGACTATGTAGCATACGCGCTCACTTCTTTTCGAACCGACATCATTAATACATCGACGCTAGGGTATTCACCTCAATCACGCTCCTTTTTTGCCCGCAGATCCCATTGGGTGACAAGCACTCAGTCGATAGCCCCGGCCTTCTCTCCTCCCAAGACCAACGAGCCGAAAGGCACCTGGTACGAGCAAGCCGACAAGGTATTTCGGTTCTTCGGGTTCATCGTCGACCAAGTGGATCCAACGAGCCGACAGGTGTACTGCTGTACTCTCCTACGAACTTCCGAAATACCGGAGCCCGGAATATGGCTTTTTTGCATCTCACGTCTCTGGATCACCGATCATTTCTTGATATTTATCTTTATATCAACGTCGGAGGAGGGAACTCACTGGCTCTGTACGTCTACCGGTGATCCCTCCAACATGAATTGAGAACGGCAAGCAAGACGATAGTGCTACTGGATTAGCAGAGTATCAAGTACCAGTGTTTGGTGAGCCTGAATTGAAACAGAAGGCCTCCGCAACAATAATATCGAACAGCAGTATGCCTACCTGCGCCTGATGTGTTGTGGCACCTCAAGAGGTGGTGGTGGTAGACCCTCGACAGAACAACCAAAAAACATCAGTATCAGGGTCACTTTCCAGATGTTCGAAGGTTGTTCCGGCGGTGACGGCAACAACACACAGCCCCGCTTGCGAGGACACTGAGTCGGAACCGCGCGCACGGCTGCCGCCGCCGCCGCTGCCAACAACGTAAACGCAGGCACCCCCCAGCGTCCGCCTGGTGATCATCCACTACTACCCGCAAGATTCGACCCTGGAAGTGCTCGAGTCAAAGGAGACCGCCTATCCCGGCGCCGGTCGGTCTTTCGCACTCCGACGACCGTCCAGGGTGTCCCTGGACGAGATCAGGGTTGGCGAGGACGTACTGGTGAGGGGTGTTACACAGAAGAGCCAAACGTTGGTTCATTCATTGGGCTTCATTTCAAGTTGTAGTATGCCTGCGAGCGGTGTTGAGTCATGCTCACTCTTTAGGAGCACCTTTTTTCCGTGTGAGAGTTTTTTTACATTTCCGGTTTTTAAAAGAGTGCAGCCCCGGTCCCGGTTTCCCTCGCCCCCCTTCCATTTTGCGAGCATCCCTTTCCGAATTTGTTTTTGGGTAGACGGGGGTATTAACCAACAAGGGATTGGAAGCATTTGGGGTCCCCCCTTTCCTTTTTTCCCCCCTTTCCCTTTTTTTGTCCATGTTTGTTTGTTTTTTTTTTTGTCCATTTGTTTTTTGGCCCCCCCCCCCCGGGGAAGAAATCAAGCAAGCAATTCGAGTACGTAGAGAGTCACACGCAAAATATGCGGCAGGGAAAACAGATGCAGGATGGAAGAAGTATATTGAAAGTAGAAAGAGGGTGAAGGAATTGGTCGTGAAGAAGAAGAAAGGGTTGTGGGAGGAAGTAGTCCAAAAGACTAACGAAGATTTTGAGGGGGGATGAAGCAAATGTGGGTAGGAATTCAAGGGATAGTGGGCAACAAAAGAGGGGGAGGCACGGAAATAACGACACTAAGATCTGCCGAGGGTAATATAGTAAGCAGTTCTAAAGGAAAGAGGGAAGTACTAGTAGAGCACTACCGCAAACTTGGGACACCCACCACCAACGACAACTTCGACTCGGAGTTTGAGAAGGAAATCAACTCGTGGGCAGAGGAAAACGTTGAAAGATCTCGGAGGGAACGTAGTGATATAGACGGGTTGCAGGGAGAGTTCACACGAGAAGAGGTAGAGGACTGCGTAGCGAAACTCAGGAATAGAAAAGCGGCAGGGGCTGATGGAATTGTGAATGAGCTTTTGAAACAGGGGGGGGAGGGGATGATTAACATGTTGGTCCGGATATTCAACTGGATATGGAAACACGAGTACGCGCCGAAGAGATGGAGAGAAGGAGTAGTCGTGAACCTGTTCAAAAAGGGGGGATAAAGCTGACCCGGGGAATTATAGAGGGATAACCCTGCTGAGCACAGTGGGGAAACTGTTTGGCAAGATGATAGACAATAGAATGGGAGACATGTTGGAGGGGAAACAAAAGATCAGCGAAGGACAAGCTGGATTTAGACCAGATCGTAGTTGTGTAGACCATGTATATACGTTGAGTAAAATTATCCAAGGTAGGAAAGACGCCGGGCGTACGACATACTGTTTCTTCCTAGATGTACAAAAAGCCTACGACATCGTATGGCGCAATGGATTGTGGAAAAAGATGTGGGACATCGGGATCCGGGGGGAAATGTTGTTGTTGTTGTTGTTGTTGTTGTTGTCTTCACATTAAAAACCGTTCCGATCTCTCTCTACCCAGTACCTTCGTATGTCCGTACTGATCCAACACTCGACGCGGTCGATTGCCGTGGTCACAGGTTAACTTACCCTAAAAAGGTACACTCAAATAAACTGGCCCCGAGGGGTCCGCAAGTCAATAGAAATGTGGAGGATGTTGAAAAAGATGACAGAATGCACAAGAAGTGCGGTGATGTTGGATGGGGAAATTTCGAAGTACGTGGATATACTCCAAGGAGTCGCACAGGGCTGTACGATGTCACCCACTCTTTTTAAGATTTACATCAACGATTTGATAAGGGCGGTTGAAGCAGTAAGACAGGGAGTCCAAGTAGGGGGAAAGAGTGTGTCCGGACTGATGTTTGCAGATGATTTCGTGGGGGTATCTGAAACACCAGAAGGGTTGCAAGAACAAATAGACGCGGCGGTAGGATACACCCGAAAATGGAGACTGTCGGCGAACGTAGGAAAATGCGCAGTAGTGGTCTGTAACGAAGACAAGAAAAATCCCGTAGAATTCAAATGGAAATGGGGGGAGGAAGAACTACCGGTAGTAGACAAGTATACGTACCTGGGAGTAGAGATTTCGAAGGAGTGCTCATGGGACGCACACATAGCGAAGTTGATTGGGAAGGGTAAAGCTCAGATAGTCAAGATGGACGAGATCCTTACGGACCCACACCTAGACACTAGGATTAAGAGGTGTATTCTCTTGAATGTGATTGTACCTAAGCTAGAGTATGCAGGAGAGGTATGGGAAGGTAACGAAAAGGCCGTCAAGCAGCTGGAAACGGTGCAGATGGCAGCGGCCAAGAAAATACTAGGATGTTCAAGTACAACGAGCAACACTGTATTGAGAGCAGAATTGGGAATGTACTCTCTTTAAAACAAAGAGAGACATGCAGAAGTTGAATTGGCAGTACAAGGTAAGTAGAATGTCGGACGATAGACTACCAGCCATGGTTGACAAGGCAGCTTGGGCAAAAGCGACTCCAGGGAAGAAGGGAATCAGATGGGACAAGGTGGTAGAGAAGGTTTGGAGGGAGATAGGAGACGAGGAGGAGACGTTGGACACGGAAGGGTTCGGGGGGTTCAAGACGAAAGTCAAGGAGATGCTAGAAAGTAGGGAGGAGGCAACCCTTCGGAAGAAGGTACGAAGCGAAGACCACTTGGAGATATACGGGAAGTTGAAAGAAGGGATAGGGATGATGACGTACTTGGACGGCCCCATGGACTACGCGAAAAAGCTGAGATTGCAATTTCGAGTAGGCGATCTGGACTTGCCAGAACGGAGGAAGAGGTATACCAGCCGTAGGAGAGAGGAAGAGGAGGATAGACACACATGTCCATGTGGCAAATCGGAGGAGAGTAGACCCCACATAGTTGGGGAGTGTGAGTTGTACAGGAAGGAAAGAGAGGATCTCGAGGAGGAAATGAGACAGAGAGGGTGTGACATGGACAAGTTTGGTAAATTAGACAACAGCGAAAAAACAATCGCGATAATTGGGGATAGATGGTGGGCACAAGAGGCCCTAGAGGACGGGGATAAGATGTGCAAGAATTTTTTATGGAGTTTGAGGCAGAAACGTAAAGAGCTCCCAAATGTTGGTGGTGTCTCTAGTAGGGGTAGGAACGGTGCTCCGTCTCGAAAGGGACGCGTGGTCAATGGTCAAATGACTACGGCAAGCAACAAATGAGTACCCCCCCCCCCCCCCCGGGGTTTTCTCTGTCCCCCTCCCTCTGTCCATTTCCCTCCTATGAGTAACTGTCCCTCCGTGGCTTTTTGGGCAATTTGAAATAAAAACCTAACCACCGTCAGCCCGACAACCAGGGCGTGGGCCGAAAAATCCCCGGCCCTGGCTCCCCCCCCCCCAACAAAAATCCTCCAAATCCACTTTTCGGAAAGAAAGGTCCCTGATAGTTCTGGTTCCTCCAAAA
>FN649729.1:3150239-3195347 GCA_000310025.1 Ectocarpus siliculosus | reverse complement strand
CACCGTCGCCCCGGCGGCGGCGGCGGCGGCGGCGGCGGCGGCGGCGGCGACCCCGAGGCAGACCCGCGTGGTGGGGGGCCCGCGGGATGATGCGCGCGGGGACGTAGGCTGCGACCACGGCGGCGGTGGTAGGGCGGCGACGGAGTTTGCGGTTGTCAAGGCCGGGGCCATCCCCGATGAGATAAATCCCGCCGCTTGGAGTTCCGATCACGGCGGCGGGCAGCAGCTTTCGGTGGGGGGGTTCTCGTTTCCGGCGGTTGTGGTGGAAGGGGAGGGGGCAACGCCAGTGGCGAGCGGGGGGGGTCGGCATCCGCGGGCGACCTCGGGCGAGGAGCCGGGAGCGGGGACAGCGAACGGTCGACCGCAGAAGAGGCTGGAGAGGCAGCTGGACCTACGCGGCGTGGTTCTGGATGCTCACGAGGTAATTCTTGAAGATAGATGTGTGCTGGCTATTGTGGTACACATGAGAAACGTGGCTGCAGCACATTCCCTCCCCTTTTCCTTGGGTGTGGTGCACAGCTACCCAGTGCTCTACGAGAGAGCGAGAGAAAAGGTGCCCGCAGTTTTCTGGTTAGACAATTACTTTGAAAGGAGTTTTCTGATTGGCAAAATATCCCTGGTTGACATGATGTGTCACCCACGGCAGGTTCACTTTGTTCTAGAAAAAAACAAATATTTCAATCTGACCGTGTTTGTTGCCGCGTCGGCTGATTGATGATGATAATTGATCAGTATTGACATCTATCTCCCTGTTGGTTGGTGAAAATACACACAAAACCCTCCGACTGCTGTACCATACACTGAAATACTAGAGGTAGCCTGTGTGACTTGCCATCATCAGTACAAGCCCATACGCCCAACATAAACCAATCATCGAGGTACAGCAGCTACCAACGGCAGCTACCGTAGTCGGAGAGTTGGCACCGGGTGCGATCGTTTTTTTAAATGTATTTTCCTCGGGTTTCCATCGCACCCCGGTGCCATCTCTCCAACCGGTGCCATCTCTCCGACCCCGGTGCGGAAATGCATTTATATCATTTTGTTTATAATTTTCAAGGCACCCCGTTGCGATCTCTCCGACCGGTGCCATCCCCAATAAAATACACCTAGACAGGTGTTGTATGCACGCACCCCGGTACCATCTCCCCGACCGGTACGATAGTATTGATACCAGTGTAGGCAACCCACACACACGGTCTTCTTCACACGCTAGTTGACAATGCTATCGATCGGTAAGAACCACACGTACGTACGTGTAGGTACCGTTGTTGCTGGTTGGACGCACACCGGTAACGGCAACGTAGGCTGGTACGTAGCAGCTTTCCATGCAGTGAGTGGTCTTGTGTTTGATGCGAGTTTGGCTATGGCGTGACAACAACAAACTGTGTCGTTTCCATCTGAGGTGGTACCAGTACACACGGTATCAATTGTTTGTTTCCGGCTTTCGTTGCGGTCTTCTTCTACGGATACCAGTACGTACGCAGCAGTACAATAATTTCGGGTTGTGTAACGTGGGGTAGGGTGCGGCTTGTGTGTTGTATGTTTGGTTGAGTGTACGGTTGGCAACTTCCATACCAATAAAAAAAAATTAAAACAATTGGCATCCCGCGCGAACCGCGACCATCCAATCGTACGTAAAGGAGTCGCGCTCCGCTGACACCGTTCCCACGGGTAAAAGGTACGCACATGAACCTCATTCCGGCAGCTGAAAAGGAGCTCAATCTTGGATTTCGGGGTCGGAGAGATCGCACCCGGTGCGATCTCACCGACCCCGGTGGTAAATCGAATTAAATGCTTTTTTCTCGGGTTTTTCATCGCACCCCGGTGCTATCTCTCCGACCGGTGCCATCTCTCCGGCCGGTGCCAACTCTCCGACCATTACGGGAAGTTGTTAGTTAAGGAACGTAGTTCGCGGAGGATGGATGAAACCACACCGACTGACTGAGGTTGTGTGTGTTGTTTGCTGAAGCATTCTTGAACTACCACTCATCACTCCACACAAGCAGTAGACAATACATTCTCCTTCCATCCATCCACACTTCATTCACCACACACAAGTGTGCGACATGGTACACCATCAAAATCACACATGATACATACATACCACACGCATTCTGTTGTACCTATACTCACTCGTACACTCTTCTTCTTGTACATGACGAGATTAATATCGTAAAGAAGAACCACCATCAATCTTCACTCGACGAACCATTCGAAAGATACATACAACTCCAATCTTTACCGGGAAACAACCGTCTCCCGACTTCTACCACAGGCGCGCACAAACGCATGCATCCCTCTCTCTCTCTCTCTCTCTACGGAGATCGATGTCACCCGCGCTTTCGAGAAAGAACGACACGCGTTCTCGCCTCTCACATCTCGACAGCAGTTTTCCCAACACACAATAATACCCACCACGCGCACGTACAACAATTAGGATTCTGGCTCCCCTCCTTTTTATGGTAGGTTCCTGCGACCGGAAGAGACGACAAGATCGTGCGGCGCGCTCTGGCGAGGGTACAGGCCCAGGTTTTCGGCCAAGGCGGCGAGGTGTCAGTACTGAGGGCGCTCAAGGCGGAGGGAAAGACTCCCGGAGACGCCGCAGACTTGTGGACGACGTGCCGCCTGCTGAAGATCGTAGGTAAGCTGGGTGTCCGGGGAGCGGCGGAAAGGCAGTAGGTGTGTGGCGCGACTTGGGCACTCACTCGCTTTGTCGGGTGTCATTCTCGCCGGTTCCAGGTTGGGCAATTTCGCTCCTCGCACCTTGTCTTTGGTGGCGTTGAAGTGTCACCAGCGTGCGGTGTTGTTCTGAGGAGGCTTCGTACTAAGTATATAACCCACATGCGCCCGCTGAGTACGCTACGCGCGTGTTTCGATATACCTAGTGGCCCTAGGAAAACCCTGGCTAGCGACGGAAAACGTCCATGTGTCAGTCAATGTGTGTGCACGAGGACGAAGACCATCGACAATCGTGACGCGCAACCCTTCACCCAACCGTTTTCTCTCCTTGATCCGCCCTCGCAATTCTAACGCCCGCTGGGCAACACTGCTCTGGACCGCATCGCACCGCACCACACGGTAGCGGAGCTGTCCCGCCGGGAAACGGAGGGCCTGTGGCTCAAGTTCATGCCCGCCGCCGTCGAAAAGGCGGGGGACGGGGGAAGGGTGACTTTCGCGGGTTTCCTGGAGTCCATCAAGACCTTCGAGGCGTGCCTACGGAGGGGGGAGTTGTTGGGGCTGACGAGCATCGGGTGGAACGGCAACTGCGCCGGACCCCTAGTCGAGGAGACCAGCAAACGGAACCAAACCCAGCGACAGCACCGTTCGTGAGGGCGATGGGAGCCGAACGATTGGAGAAGGAAAGCACGAGGAGGTTGGTACATTGTTTGTTGATGATGCCGCGTCAGCCGGAAGGGTAAATGATATGTCGAGACCGACATTTAGACAGAAGTTTGAGAGACTTAAAGAAGACAGCGGTAGATAAGTAGCCTAGTACCTCTGCGTGTCCAACAATACCTTGTAGATGTGAAAGTCACACACGTTGGGGTAGTTGGTGAGTCTTTGTTGTTGGAGAAAGCAAGTAGAAATTGGAGGAAAAGTTGTTCCCGGAAGAAGAAAAATACCAGGTAGGGAGTGCTTTGACCACGCCTCTTCAGCCTCCGGGAATACGCAGCAGTCGGTGATTTCAAGGTGTCATCGCCACCGTCATGCTTTCCGTTTCTGCTTGGGTCTCCCCTTGTAGGCATATTCAGGGATCGGCAATTACTGGTAGTGTCGCGCATGAGGCGAGGCAATGACTTGTGGTGTTCGAACTGGAGGGAAAATCGGCACTGCATGGATTAATATGTAGTCGCCGCCATTTTGTTAGAAATCGGGTAGAAGATAGACTCAATGCAAGGCTCTCCCGAGTCGTGGTCCATGTATCGGGTAGTAGTAACTGCTCTGGTGTAACCAAGCGCCGGAGGTAGCGGGGCTATCCGTCATCACTCTAGGACGGCATACAGCCGAACCGAGGCAAGTTTAGGGGAGGATGAGGAGGCAAAGACATGGCCCAGGCAAACCACGCAGGCAGAGACCGCCATGTCGCCATATTCAGTCCGCTACTCACTCAATCAGTCACTGACGGTTGGGTTCTAACCTTCCACAGATTGGATCCGGACGGCGACATCGGGTATAGTTGCAGATGTGTAATAGTTCATTAGTGGTGGGTTTGGAATCAATTTCATTTAAAGAATGAATCAATTTTCCCGCTCGGCACAAGAGTCAGAGAGTTCGAATCTTAATGGAAATCAGCGGAGAGAACAGTCGCCAAGGCTTACCCCCATGAACGCAAGCCGCATAACAACACTCACCCGCTCATATGCGTTCACACGCATCAATATTCACTTTGACCAGGTACTCCAGCCTGCGGAGTATCGGAGAGCGCCACGGCGCCGCATACCCTTATACATTCAAGACCGACACACGGGGTACCTTTGACCATAGGAGAGCATCGAGAGACAAAACCACACTTCCCCGTGCTTGGTGCTACGAGTAACTACTCCGAAACACACACAAGACCAGCCCATTGTCTACCCCGATCCCTATTTCAGGAATGTTTTTCTCGAGCCGGACGCCCTCCCGCCACGGCAGACGGCAACGCGCCGCGGTGCACCGGCCACACCAGCCCACCACCTACGGTGCTCGCTCCACCTCCCGCCCATCCACGCGCCTCCCCTTCAACCCGACCGTCGTCGCCCCGAGCGTCAGGGTGTCCTATCCCTGTCCAACCGATGCCAGCGTCTCGTTGTGGATTGCTTCCTGGTGGTTGGTCGCTCCCCCACCGGCTGCTTCCCGAAGGACGATGGCGTGTGTGAAGGGATGATCGGCCGCCGTCACCCGCCGCCGCCGCCGTCGTCTCACTCGAAGGGAAATACGAGTCTTCACTTTCGTAGGTCTCTTCCAACCGCCCGGGCATTCCTTCCGCAAAAGAAAGCATTTTTTGAACGTCTGTTGGTTGTGGATTGTGGATTGTGGATTGTTGTTGTTGTTGTTGTTGGTTTTTTTTTGGCATCGAAACGGTGCGCGATGCACTCTGCGCTGTCTACCTTGCCGAGGAACGCTCCGACTATGAAGCGAGTCAAGTTCATGGACAAAACTCACGCGGTACGCGCTGTTGCACGGTTACCAATGCACGCCGCCGCCAACGTTGCACTATTGCACAGGCGCGAGGCGGGAAGAGCACTACCCTCGCATGACGCGCCAACCCCCCAGTGTCAGCCAAAAAATTCGCGACACAAAATCAAATCGGGACCTTGTTCGGTGTGGAGACGCGCCACGTCCGAGCCAGAAAGGCTCTCACCTTCGCCCAGCGGCGGCGCCTGCAGGCCGGAGTGATGCCGAAAGACCTCTCCAAAGAACCTGTCGAATAACGCCTCCTCCTCGTTCGACAGTTTCGAAGCGCACTTTCACCGGTGGGGTGTGGGTACATGTGTACCGCGAGAGGGATGTCACGAAGCAGGGAACGCGCAGGACAAGGAAAATGACAAATGACAACACAAGACACACGTGGCAAAGGGGGCGAGGTTTCAATTTTTAATATTTTTCGGAGTGCCACGGAGGCCTTCGTCATCTGGAGGAGGATGTACCGCACACAACGGAGAGTGAAACGTCCCCCCCGAGAATACAACAGTAGTGACAAGGGCACATCGCACCTACGGACATCCCACGGGGGTTCACGATCAAGATCATGCTGGAGGCCATCGACGGCGACTCGCGTGAAAAAGATCAGACCAGTACGGGCCCTACCCGGTAAACGGGTCTTTGTCAGCAATCCCTCCGCCCGTCCTCTCGAGGATGCGTGGTCAATTGTCTAACAGTTAAGTCATGCAAGACATGAGTACCCCCCCGGGCCCCACCTCCTATCACTATCCACCGGTTGGCCCGAGGCTCGGTTTCTCACCACAGCCACGTGCCCGACGCCGAGCTCCGACGCTAGCGCCCCCCCCTCCCGCCGCACGCCTTCTCCGGTATCCGCCTTGGCTCCGACTACAATGAGAGGGACCCTGCCGCCGCCTACCGCTGCTGTCCCAGACCCTCCTCCCTCCAGGTCGGCGGCGAGCCCTTCCGAGAAGAAATCCGGTGGATATTCGGTGCTTCTGCCGCTCCTCAAGCTTCTCCCGGAGGAGGAGGCGGTAGCACTCGAGCGGCCGTTGTTGCCGCTCTTGCCGAGAATCGAGATCCCGGCGGAGTCGAGCTCGGCGACCCACACGCGTAGGTCTCGCAACGACCTTTTTTGGTTGTTGTTGTTGTTGTTGTTGGCAGCAGCAGTAGCGGTGGTGGTCGCGACACGTGTGCAGAACAAATAAGAGGGCGTTGGGTCGGGGCATTGGGGGGGGGCGGGGGGGGCATCGTGACCGCGGCAGACGCGCTGTCTGACAAATGGGTCTCATGGGGCGATATAATCGGAGGTGGCCAAGAGATAGAAATCAACGGCGGGCGTTTCTCGTAACAGTATCTAGCAGGAGCCTAGATCATCGTGCGGGTGACACGGAGAAGGCGTTACACTTCACCTTGGGATAGAAACATCATATACCAGGAGCACCCCTGCCGCTTCGCATCCTTCAAAGAACATGCCTCGAGCAAGGGCGGCGTCGGGGCTTCCGCCCACGTCCCAGAACTCGATGGACCGGTTCGGGTGCCCTCCTGCGAGCAGCTGCATGTAGGCAAGAAGTGTTTTGTGATAAGTGCCAGCTGGCATCACTGATACTTTCAGTCATACTTTCAGTGTACGCCGTGTGGTGAGGTTAGGAAACAAACAAGAAGAGCTCTGCAGAGAACAAACGCTCGAGATTGACGCAGGTTCCACAGGCACTGCTATCTGCCGTGACAAATTGCAGATGTCGCTTGCACAAGGAAGGAAGTTGTTCCTGACGACCAAACGCAACCGGAAGACAATACAATGTTGACCGATTTGCGATGAGGGGCGACACTTGACACCTGACACCCGTCCTACATAGTCATGATGCAGACCACTGATGGTGGACGGCACGGTCGTCGGAATGGATCTACGACATCTCCCAAAATAAACGGCACGTTCAGCTACAGTAGCGGCTACGGTTTAGTGTAAAATGTTTAAGAGAAAGTACGGGTTTAAGAGACAAAACTCGCTTGGCACGACCAAAATCGATTTAAGAGAGAATTTGGCTTATTTCGGAGTTTTTCTCTTAAATCGAGCTTCTGGAGGCCACGTCACGCAGCAATCTCACACATCACACAGCTCTCAACACACACACGGCTGCAGACACCATGCCCTGCGCAGCGGGCGATCGCTGCGCTATGCCCGACAACACGCCAGGGCCGCCGAACTTCACAATTCACCCATGCAAAGGCGGTTGTGGGCAGTACCTACATGGCATCTGTGGTGTGACGGATCCGAGCAGCACGCTCGAGTTGCACCGCATCTGCCACACCTGTGCGAACTCCCGCGAGCAGTCCTCGGCGGCAGCGGCGCCACCGCCGCCGTACACTACGGTAGCAGAACACTTTTGTGAACTCGAGGATGTTGCCGAGAAGTGCGACATGTCAGAAGCGTCTTACCACCTCCGCAAGGCTAAGCTAGCTTGGATGAGTGCCCACGGGTCGAGGGCAACCAAGCAAACGTGTATTCGAGACTTTTTTTAACAGTTGTGAGTGTTGGGTTTTGTTGCGTGCAGGGGATGGGTGGATCATTCAGTGGGTTATTCAGTGGGTGGGTGGACGGATTTATTCTTGGATGCTGGTGCATCCGTGGGCTCTGGTTGTAGTTCTAGAAGAGGAATGCAGCACACCTATAACAATTACTGTTTATCCACACGCACTAAATGTGTCGCACGACACCGTGACATACTAATTTCCCGAGTTCGAGGAGAGTAAGTACACCGTGACGTGGGTCCATGTTGCTCGCCGACCAACAGATAAAGCGGTGTGTGGAACTAGCCTAAGGTGCTGACCCTAGCTGGGTTATGTATGTGACATCAATAATACGCTCTCCATGAACTCTTAAGACACAACTACAGCAGTAGTTGGCACGAGGGTGTCCATGTTCCACGATCTTACAGTTTTAGCTACGGTATAACAGAATATTCTCTTAAATCGAGATATGTTTTAAGGGAATATTCTGTTAGTCTATACCGTGTAGCTAAAACGGTATTAGAGAATGACCGATTTAAGAGAGAAATGCATGCTTGGCACGACCCTCTCTTAAACCGTAGCCGCTACTGTACTAGACTAGCCCCGTAAGCCCCAGCTACAGCAGCACCGTACTAAATAGTTGTCTCGCGTTGCACCTTGACGTCGACACTGCACCCGACGGTGGGTAGCGTGTTTCCTGGCACGCCATTCCCACCGCCGCCGTGGCAGAAGGAATGCACCAGAGTTGTCTTGCCCGCTGCCATGGGCCCGACGACCAGGACTCTTGCGTGATGAGGGTCGAAGTTCTTGCCCGCGGATGCGTCCATGGAAGCTCCGCCTCTTCTGCGCACCTATGCCGTCTCTCTCTCTCTCTCTCTCTCTCTCTCTCTCTCTCTCTCCCAGTCCCCTACTTCACAAGAGGTTGTGGTAAGGATTGGCGTGTCTCTGCTGATAAGCACCAGGAATGCGGCGGGTGGCAACAGCAGGCGCTAGATGCGAACCGAGCATGCTGTGTCTCCGGAAGATATCTGGACAACAACGGCACGGCAGCAGTGCAACATACACAATCACGAGATCACGAGGCAACAACGACTTGTCGAGATTTCACCCGGCCATCAGCAAGGAGCACGACTCGCGTTCACCTACCTCGAGAGAAAGAGAAAGCGAAAGAGAGACAGATAGAAACAAAGATGGCCCAATGCACGACTGGTGTGTGTGTACGGTGCAGAGTGCGCGCAGCAGTCCACAGCAGCAGGCAATACAGGCAGCACAGAACACCGTACCACCGAGCGCATAGCACACCCTGCCCGGCCGAACGAGAACCACACGGTTCGAAAAGAGAACCAGCGAAAAAGCGGCGGAACTGCGGACTGCGCGCCAAGCCAGCTTATACTTCTCCACGTTTACTCTGTTCAGTGCATGTATACATCATGGCGGCACGGCTGCTGCTTTCCCTCTGCACGGCCTTGATTCCAGTAACAGCCTTCACCTTTGTTTCTCCTCGGGTATTTCTGCCACCTGCGGCGGGGCGGAGGACAGCAAGCGTGGGCGGCGATGGTTGTGTGGGGATCAGGTCAGGGAACACGTCATCTGCTGCTGTAGGCTACAGCTTGTACCGTAGTACTGCTTTTGGCTCTTGGCCAATACTGGCCTACGCACAATGAGTGCAGTTGGATAGTCGCCGACGTTGCAGATTTCAGTGGGCTTAACATCCAAAATAATCCGGTAACCACTTACAAGGTTTGTCGATGGCAGGTTCTCTTCCAGCGGGTGAAGTGAGCTTTGTGCGATGCCGTATGCATATGACGCATGCTCGAACAACAAAACACAGCAACAAGAATCAGCGCAGACGCTGCTGCTGCTGCCGTCGCCGCCGCCGCTGCTGCCGTCACGACTTGCCGACTAGTAGCTCCCAGGGTTGCCTATGGCTTTTACTGTAATTTACAGCCACGTGAGGGTGTCGCTGTGCCTAGTCCACGGTCCCTCTGGTTTGAATGATAATCTAGCTCGAAATGTTGGATGTTCACCGGCAACTAAGCAGCACCTAACAACAACATTGGGCAACATTTTGTAACAACAACATTGGGTAACATCTTGAGCACTGGCCGTTGTAAGAGCGCGCCGCACCCTAGTGCTCGCGTCTGAGCACGCCTTTGGTTGCGACAATGCTGCTCGTAGGATGCCTGCCAGTCCCATGCAGCAGCTGAGCGCCTACACACTGCTTCGCCGGCCGGTCCCTGCTGAGTTACAACCTGCTGCGCTTCTATTATAGTGTGCGCCGTCACATACCCAGCCGAGAGGGGCCTCTTGGCGAACGGAGATTCCGCAGTGCAAGCCTCGACGTTGACCCCAAATTTCATTTTTTCCCACCAGCATTTGTAAACCTTGAGAGTGTGATTCGTTTGGTCGTCGTGTGCTCTCCATCGGGCGGGTATGTATCTGTGCTAATTCGAAGCCTAACCCTTGACTCGCGCGGCCTCAGGCCGAGCAGAGGGGCAGCATTGCCGTCGTCGGCGTCCATCAGGCATGGGAGCTGCAAGCGCGGAACGCATACGGCAATCAGGAGTTCGGTGGGCAGGGGGAGGAGGGGGGGGGGCTCCTTGCGGTGCGAAGGGGACGGCGGTGGCGGCGGCACAGGGGCCGCTCGCGCAGCGGCCAGCGGTACGGCCGCCCCCTCTCGAGAAGCCCCCATGTCACCGATAGGAGCGGCGACGACGCTGCTGCGACCACCGATGGCAGACGATCGGGAGGTACCACAATCCCCTCCTGATGTTTTTTTTCCTCTTCGTGACAGGGTGGGGTGGAAACTGGGTTGTGGGACGTTGCACTGAAGATTCGCACAATTGCCCCCCAAGGTGATCCGGGAACCTGCTGGCATGAAACACGCTACCCAACGCTTGGGGATTTAGTCAGAAGCCGGGAAGGCCACCCTTTGTTAACCGCCAGCTCGGCTTCTTCGCACCTACCTCGCGTTGCTCCGAAACAGCAGCCCAAATACACTTGCTATCGTTGGTTGGCGTGGTCGACGACGTCTTGGCATTGCGATCACCGCCTTCCTTTTCCTTTCCTCGTACTTCTAGTTAACCCACAAGACTGGTGTAGAATACCACGTACGGTGTAGATGCCAACACCGGTTGAGGTGTTTTTTGGGAAGATCTATATTGCAACATCCGACACATACCACGACACACCCACCCCACCGCCCGCGGGGCGAACGAACCGGCCCCGCTCGTCAATACACCGCTCAATCCACCGGCTGGATTCTGTCCGCACTAAATCGGTACTAGCGCAGTAGGTCCAGCACAACCGGTCATGTCTTGCTTTTTGCTGCTGTCGGGGTGTCCTGGACATCCTTTTCTTGCTGTTGCAATTTTGGGCTGCCTAAGGCTTTTGCTTGCCCTCTCTTGAGAGTCGATTCCTTCTCGTTCGTCTTGTCTGCCTTTGTGATTTTCAGGCAGCAGGCGCGGCAGCAAAAGGAAAGCCCGCCGTGGGAGGAGATGTGGACCTGTTCGCTCGAACCTGGGAGTCGCTGGACTTCGGCGTGGTGTTGGAGCGGCTGTCGAGGGAGTGCCGCACGGAGATGGGCCGCTCGCGGGCGCTGATACCAGATTTCAAGACCACTCTGGAGGAGGTACGTGAGAGAGAGAGACATAAATAGATACATAGATAAAAGAGACAGACAGAGACACACAGAGAGAGACACACAAAGCGAGAGAGAGAGAGAGAGAGAGAGAGAGAGAGAGAGAGAGAGAGAGAGAGAGAGAGAGAGAGAGGTGTTGGGTACGGATTTCAGACGCCTCGTCGACCAAAAGCACTGCCACAAGCCCACCTACGCCGGTGTTCTTGCGCTTCGCGGAGGCGTACGTTCGCCGTGTTTTCGCAACCTAACGCCCTCGACAAAGCCTCCAGAGCCAGCGGGCGTGGTCGGAGGCGTGGTCGATAACGTTCTTGTGACCACGGCGCCAGACTATTGAGTGGGATACCTTTCACAAGAGGAGCGAGTTCTGCTGTCAGAGCCAGGGGTGCTCCGAAGCACGTCTAGCGCCAGCTGCGCACGAGCTCCAATGACCACCGCTGAGAACTGGAGGGTGGCAGACAACGACAAAACGAAGAAATACAACCGACCGCAGGACATAGAAAGCTACAACAAACAGCAGTGTCCCATCATTGTGCTGTTGTAGGTCATCTACACCTAATTGCGTGCGCGCATTTTGATGAAAAAAAAACAAAAAAATCACGACCGAAAAGGTGCACGAGCTGTACGAGCGAGTCAACGAGGTCCTCCTGCTGGCGGGCGACGCGGTGCCGCTCCGCGCCGGCATGGCGGTGGAGCCGCAGCTCGCCATCGCCGCGGCCGGCTCGACGCTGGAGCCGACCGAGATCGCCGCGGTAGCGTCGGCCCTGGAGGGCCTGTTCGAGCTCAGGGAGTTTTTCTGCGGGGCTGTGGCCGATGCAAAGGTGGGTTCGAACGGGGAGAGGGATCCGGGTGCGAGTATTGTAGGGGGTTGCTCCATGGTTCGGCGTGACCGTGATTGTTGGCGCCGTGGTATCCTCCCCACGAAGTCGGAACAGGTTGATGCCGGATTTTCATGGCGCGGGCAAGTCCGGGGGGGCGGGGGGCAGGGGGCAGGGGGCGACGGGTTTTGTTAGCTCGTTCTCGTCGCATTTTGTGGCGCCCCACCTTTCTTGTCCTAAAACCATGGTCTTATCCCAGCGGACACACGATTAGCCATGACCCTCGAAGAATGTGGCCAGATCCAGTGGATGTCTGCAACACATCTTAGAACTAGAGGCGATACACGATCGTTTTCCCTGCGGGGTACGGACAACCGGGGGGGCGGTCCTTGTGTCACGCGTCTTCCGGTAGATTGTTCCCCCCCCCCCCCGCAAACTGCTATAGTGCGATAAATGGATCGATCTACAGTATGATCGGTCTCTCGAGCCTCTCGGGAGGGCACATGCCGCGCCTACAGCCGCTTCAGCCCGCCCGTATATACACAACTCGCTCGGAAGCGGTTCGACGCTCCTCATTCTTCACGCACCCTCGTGCCACGAACGCCGATCGACCACGCCGAGCACCGCATTTATCACAACCTCCCCCCCTCCCCCGTCCGTCTCCACTGATCCACGGCACCCCGACACGTGTTGTTGCGTCCATGACCCCCCCCCCTCTCTCTGGCTCGTAACGTGCGTGTGCGTGTGTCTCCGTTTTTTGGTTGGAACTGCGGTCCGTTTTTTGTTGAACAACTGACTGCCATAACAATAATAAAAGAGCCCCGGTGGTATGGTGGATCGGTCCGGGAAGACTCCGCGGCTCGCGGCGGTGGCGGCGGAGATTAAGCTCGACGAGGGGCTGTTGGGCTTACTGAGGGGGGCTTTCGACTCCCAGGGGGAGCTGTCGGCCCAGTAAGTGTGTGGATGAAAGTGTTTTTTTTTTTTGTCTTGCACATGAAATGGAAGATTGCAACAGGAGGTAGGCGTTGGCGGCAGGAGGGCGGGTCTCGTGGTCCAGCGGTAGCTTCTACCGACGTGTGCTTGTGGGGTGTCATCTCCTGCATGGCTCTCGTTCTCTCTAGGCGCTGCGTACGACCGGCGGCCGTTATTCCCGCGGGTTTCGTCCGGCGATATTGTCGTCGGACCCAAAATGTCTTTGGGGTAGTTTTGTTTTTCGAGAGTGCAGAAAGTTGGGGTGGTTTTGCATTGCGTTAAGGCTTCGTGCAGTGATTTACTGTGGGCGCCATCCTCGGTTGATGCACGTTGGCTCTGCCCAGCTGAAGAAACTATAATTTTAAAAATCACTTTCTTTGTCTCGCGTTCACATGCTCAGAACCGGTTTAGTCCTTCTGGGACTTGAGTGATTTTGGTACACCTACTTCTTAAAGACAACACCGAACTGCGTCATTCTGATGTAAAAATCGTGACCCCCACCCCAAAATTATCCAGTACTGAGACCTTCAGCTCTTCGATCCGGATATTAGAGGTTGCGAGGGGAGGTTAACCTGCCACCCCTTCTTCCTTTGGCTTTTTGGGATATAGCGGTAACTCGGTGCGATCAACGAATCTCGGAGTTCTGGTGACGGATTCACAATTCTCGACCCGAGTTGAGCCCATACTGAAAATTGTCAGTCCGATCAGAGCTTTTTTAAGGGGGAGAGGATATTTTCGGGGCATCTCCGCTTTCTGGCGTTTTGGAAGTTTTCCCTAGCGGAGACAGCAACCCCGTTGAAACCAAGGCACTGTAGCAACGATTTTTCCCTCTAAACCGCTAGGGGTGGTAAATTCGTAAATTCGATCCCTACGAGCAAACCCAAGAAAAATTCAGACCTTACCCGGGGATATTTCATCACCATCCCCCCCGCCGCCTAACATTCCATGACGATCAACCGTGGATGGCGCCTCTGGCACCGTGGTACTCGACCGTAAAAAATTGCAAATATTTTTCCAGCATTTGACGTTCATGCGGCGAGATTCCAAGCGTGCACAACGTCTTCCGTTCCTTTCTGAACTTCGTGCGCATCAGTACAAAGGTTTGCGCTTGCATGCACGACTATGTGCACGTTTGGAACCCCTCCCCGCCACTTCGGTGTGGTCAAAGACCTGCCAGCCAAGGCATGCAAAACATGAGTACACTCCCTCGCTCATGTTGTTTCTTTTCCCACTCTGTTTTGCTGCGGTGATTTCTGTCGGAACGCAGGCGTTTTCCGGAGATCGGGCGGCTTCGCAGCAAGGCCGACTCCCTGCGGCAAGGCATCAAGTCGACCATGAGCCGGCTCATGGCGGGAGGGGAGTTCTCCGGTATGCTGGCGGTGAGTGCCACGTCTTGTGGGGTTTGGGCGGGTGGCAGGATGGATGCTGTTTGTGATTCGAAACTCATCGCTCTCCTATCTCTCTTTTTTGTTCTCTTCATTTCGAATTAGCGCTCGCAGCATTTGTGCCGTTTGCTCCAGCCCTCTCTTGAACGTTCTTTTTTCCCGACACCTCCACTTCTCCTGTTCTCCCGCTACATGTCACGCTCCTCCTTCTCCTCCTCCTCCTCCTCCTCCTGCTGCTTCTGCTGCTGCTGCTGCTGAATTTTCCACCCCTTACCCCTTCCAATTTTGGCATCTACTACTAACGACATGATGTTTATTCTTGCGACGAAACACCACCACCACCACCAACAACAACAAAAAGGACGAGGGTCGCGAGGCGTACGTGTCGGAGATCGCCGGCCGCTTCGTCATCCCGGTTACGCCCACCTACAAGAGGACCGTGGGTATCGTGCACGACAGCTCCAGGACAGGGAAGACGCTCTACGTCGAGCCAACACAGGTAGGTGTGCGTGAGACGGACAAGCAACAGCAAGTAGATCATGAATGCGGCGCGTTTTGTGAATGATGTATTGTACTGCTTTGTGGTTTACTGTCTTTGTTCAGAGGATTGTTTGTGTTCACTCTGAGGCGAGGCAGCCAATCACCGCCACCCAACCCATCCACCTGGTCGGAATGTGCGGAATGTGCGTTGCTTGCGTGTATTATCACATGGATGGATATGCGGACTGCTGTCTTTTTTTTTTTTTTTTCCTGGCAAGGGTTCATCGAGCATGTTGTACCCCCCCGGGGGGGACCGAATCCCTGCATCCCTTCTTGGACAGTTCACTCTCGAGAATGTGTTTCTCACGTGATTATATGTGCTTCATTGTGCGTTACGGCTCTGTCACCACGGACTGCGTTCGTGCCCGTTGGACCAGTACGGACATCAGAAAGGTACCGAGCGGGGGCCGGATTGTTTATTTTTTATTGTGAAGACGACAACAACCTGCCATCCCCCGGCGGTCCGTTCACTCAGGTGGTGGGGCCGACGAACGAGCTGGTGGAGGTCAAGCTCCAGCTCAAAGTCGAGACGCAGAGGATCCTCAGCCAGATGACCCTCAAGGCAAGAAAGCATCTTCGCCGCGGCGGACTACACGGTAGACCAACGTTGTTTCGGTGTCGGTAGAGAAAAGGCAGCTGAGGTTCGGTCCGGGGGGCGTTGACAGAATGAAAGGCGGATTGCGGGAGAGGTCCAAGTTAACGAAGAGACAGGATGTGTGTTGAGGCCGGGTGGGGTCGGGATACGGAGGGTGAAGTACCTTGACACGCAGACCGAAGAGAGCAACCATCGTGTTGTTTTGAGATTTGAGTGGAAGGCGGCGAGTGGCCGCAACAGGGCACGTGCCCTCTACCGGAGGAAGGGGTAAGATCGGCCCGGCACATTCCCCTCCTCAATAGAAATGATCCGCGGCTTTTATTTCCTTTTTTTTCATCGCCATGTCGACACGGTAACTGTTATACGACAGATCGCTATCGACACGGTCACCACGACAAAGTGTTACAGTCAACGATGACCGCAATAAAAAATATGTGCAGATCGCGGAGCATGAGGACGAGATCCTCCAGTCGCTTGCCGCGGCGGCCGAGGTTGACCTCGCTCTGGCGCGTGGACGGCTCGGCGCCAAGACGGGAGGCACTATACCCAAGGTAAAGGGCAGTAGCGGTGACGGCGTTAACCGCTGTAGAGCTGCGGTGTTGTCGAGGTGCAGGTGGCTACGTGGTCTATTTCACTCGGAAGTCTTGTCGCATTTGGTCTGATTATCCTAGAGGCGTGCTTTCTTTCATCATCCTCGGTTATCTTTCTTTCTGCCACGCTTTGGTCGTCGCCGCCGTCGCTGTCGTCGTCATGCCCGGGGAAGGCTGTCTGATTCGTGTTCCATTCACATTCATTCGACCACCCTCCGGTTCGTGTCTCCCCTTAGCTTTTGACTCTTCGAAGTTCATCGGGCCTCAACCGCGTGGCGCCTCCCGGCTGTGCGTGGAGCCTTGCAGGAGGTCTTGCCCCTTTTTTCCCGCCACCGAAGCTGCGCGATTGTGTACCTTTCGCGCATTTTTTCTCGCTCCGATGACCACCCCAACACGTTGGGAACGTTGACCTCCAAACGTCTCTTGCTTGATCCGTGATCACAATATAATCTCTCGAAAACAACTATGGCGAGCGTTGGAGCTCCCAACAGCAGCAGATAACGGCATCACGCTTGGCTCTGGTCCTTGGTTTGGGTGGGGGACCCGATATGATGCGTTCTGCTCGCAGGTGATGAACGAGGGCACCATCAAGCTGGTGAACGCGCGACACCCGGTCCTGCTTCTAAGGGGAAAAGCCCCGGTCGGCAACAGCATGTCCCTCGACGCCTCCATGCAGGCGCTCATCTTGACAGGGCCCAATGCAGGTGACAAGCAAACTATTTATTTATACACATGATATGTTTTAGAAGAGAGAGCGGCAAGGTAGGGAGGATAGAGTCTTGACAGGGCCCGACGCAGGTGACAGGTAAGCTATGATTTGTTCGAGAGGGTGGAAAGTTAGGGAGGATTGAATCTTGACAAGGTCGGAACACAGGCGAGAAGCAAAACACATAATTTAGCTATGTTTTTGGAGAGACCAACAAGTGGGAGGGGAAGGGGGGGAAGAGGAAGAGCCTAGGCCAGCAGCGGTGAAGGTTCCATTGTTGCGAAAAGCTGTAAGACGAAGGGTGTGTGTGATTGTTTCCCGTTCCGGGGGCGGCGGGGAGCGGCGGGGAGCGGCGCGTGTCCGTGGACGCCTTGCTAAATCATGCGCCACCTGCCTCTTTTTCTTGCCCCCCCCCCTCTTTTACGTGCGCCGTGCAATGAACCCCACAAACAATGATTAGGCGGTAAGACGGTGGTGCTCAAGACCTTGGGGCTAGTGGCCCTGATGGCGAGGGCGGGGATACCGATCCCCGCGGCGCCGGGGGCGCGCGTGGACCTGTTCGACCCCGTTCTGGCCGACATCGGGGACCTGCAGAGCGTCACCGGCGACCTGTCGACCTTCAGCGGCCACCTCGTGGTATGCATACGTGTAGATAAAGTTAACCGGTGGGCCCTCGCGGAGGCAGTATTTTTTTTTTCGCAAGTTTTTTTGGTGGCAGGTGGTATGGATCTCGGGGCGCTTGTGTAGCTATTACGGTAGGGACCGATCGTTTTTCGGCTCGGGAGATGACAACGAAGGTTTCTTTTTGCAGAGTGTTTTTTTTTCACAGCCTTTGTGCGTTGTTCCATCTTGGAGCGCTATGCCCCCCCCCGGAAGGGCTCATTTTTCGGCTCGGGAGACCACGACGCGATTTGTTTTACTTGGCTTGAACATTAAGAAACCGCCGAAACGCCTCTGTTACCCTTATGGAAAAACACCTCTTTGGCGTGTGTGGTCGGGTTTCTCGAGGCGTTTTTTTTTTGTCGTCGCCGGCGGTGGAGGGCTTGAACGGCCTGGGTGGTGCCATGGGTTACAGCAGACGTGTCCCTCTCCGGCACCATTGTTGTATCCAACGTTGCGGTAGAACGAAGCGTAGGGCTCATCTTGCGGCTCGGGGGACACTATTGGAAGAATCCCACTCAGTGGTTGCGAAATCCAGCCTACCGAAACCCATGTGTCGGCCTTGGAAAGTCCCTTGAGGAGAACGGATTCAGTAGGATGGTTCAGCAGCACGACGGTGTTGGTCGGTGGGGGGATTTTGAACGAGCTCGGGGCGTGCTGTGCCGCGATACCCTGCGGAATGGCATTCGTCTGCTGCGACGGGAGTGTTTGGTGTTGTTTCGTGCATGTCACAAGAGCTCTTTGAACGTTTTCGAAGGTTGTTGCGCTGACGAGAGCACGCGTGAACGGCCGCGGGGGGATGGCGGAATTTTTTGTTGTTGCTGTTGCAGGTGGCGAAGGCCGTGCTGAGCGGGGCGAGGGCCGGGTCCTTGGTGCTGATGGACGAGATGGGCAGCGGTACCGACCCCATGCAGGGCGCGGCGCTGGCGCAGTCCCTCCTGGAGGTATGGAAAGCAGCAGTAACGCCGCCCCAAACGCACGCGCGCAAAAATTGTACCATTCGAGGATTGACGTCACGTGAACTTCGTCCTTCCTGGATATTTTTCGTACATTTTCCACAATGTAGTACAACCTCGGGTACTCCACACGACGAGCTAGAGGCTCAGCTTGTCGACCTACAGGGTGGGAAAGTTTTCCACTACCCTCTCTTAATTAACGCCCCGTGATCTCGGCAGTGCATGCCACCGCGGCACGCACTCTGATGAAGGCGCGGTCTTGTCGTTCTCGACGTTTTTTTTGTTTTTCGAATAGCCGTAGCGGTGAAAGTCATGGCGTTGATCGTGCGACGGTGCCCTGTAGGAGCTCGAAGTCTGGGAGGGTCGACCGTGATTCGGCCAAAGTGCCGACCAAGTTTAGAACTAGCAAGAACATTCCCGCGCGCACCCTCTGGCTCCTTTTTCTCGACCGCCGCCCGTTCCGTTGTCCGCCTTCTCTCCACCGCCACCGCCACCCCCCTACACCACGAACCACCACCACACCACCACCAACAACAACAGCAATACAATACCGACCACAGCGCAAAAAAAAAGAAAGACAACAACAGCAACACTCCCAACTATCAGCCCCATTACACGATACCCGCTGGCAGGCATCCCCCGATAAGAAAACAAGCCCTTTTTCGCAAAACAAAAACAGGCGCTGGTGGACGCCGGGTCCCGCGTGGCCCTCACGACGCACTACACCCAGCTGAAGGAGCTCGCCGCCACGGACGAGCGTTTCGGCGTGTCTGCCATGCAGTTCGTCGACGGGAGGCCCACCTACCGACTCATCAAGGGGGCGGTCGGCGAGTCATTCGCGCTTCAGGCAAGGAAGGAAGAGGCGGACATGGGGGGTGATGATGATGCATCAAATTGTCGTAGTATTGTGCGATTTTCGACGATGTTGTGAGTGTAGACGGATGGAAGAGACGGGTGATGGGTGCATCATTTAGTAGTGTTTAGTCTTGTTTCGCCTGTGCGCGATTTTTGCGACGATGGATGATGTGCGGGTGGACGAAAGGGCGGTAGCGTGGAGTCGGCGCATAGATGAGTAGGCGGGCGGTTGTGTTTCCTGTGGGTAGTGGGGTGCGAAAAAGTCGTTGATATTGTCGGCCCTCTCTTGTAGGTTACTTTTAGTCCACGGTTTCAGCACCCCTGGTTCGTGTATGTATTTCACAATGTATCTCTCGCCGTCCCTTTTCCACTCGTCCATATCCACTCTCCTTGCTCACCCCCCCCCCGTTTTTTAACCGTTTCATCTCTACCTTTGCCCTTGCGTGCGGTGTCTGTCGTTGCCCCCCCCCCGTCCCCCCCCCCTGTTTTCGTGCAGGTAGCGGAGCGCTTGGAACTCCCGGCGTTCGTCGTGGAGCGCGCCCGGGGCTTGCTAGACGACAACACCCGCCAGGTTGGCGTTAGCTCATGGTTCTTCCGCTCTGTCGGGGTTTTGTGTTGTTGTCAAGAAACCAAAATCCGTGTGTGACAGGCATAGACTAAACCCAGCCCTCTTGTTACGGCTGGCGGAGTCCTTGCCACTTCTCGTGTTTCCGTGATGGCCTGCAGCAGGGCTGAGGTAAGTATCGTCGAGGTAAAAAAATACGAAAATGCGTACCATGGTGTGCCGTACGCGGTCCTTGTTCTCACTGCCGACCGCGGTGTGTCTTTTTTCGTGTCCCGCCGCATATGATGATGGGCGTCGTCGTCGTCGTGTTCGTCGCTGCGTGTTGGAAACACAGGTGTCGGAGCTGATCAGCAAGCTGGAAGACGAGAGAAACCAGCTGCAGGACCAGCTGGACAGGGCGGCCAAACGGGAGACGGAAGTTCTGCAGCAGGTGCGGGAGGGGGAGTCGTATACGTGTAGATGGAGCAGGACTGGTGTGTGTGCGCGCGTGCCTCTCGTTTTTTTTGTTCTTCTGATGTGTGTTCTCTCATGTGTTTTTTTTCCTGTAGCAGGTGCGGGAGGGCGGGAAGTCGTTGCGTGTAGATTGAGGATGCGGGTGCCTCTCTCTCTTTTTTCTGATGTGCATTCTGTGTTTGTGTGCGCGTGTGTGTGTTTTTTGGTTGTTTTTGTCGGATGCGCAGCTGAAAAAGCTGGCCGAGGAGAGAGAGGAGGCGGCGGAGCTGCGGTCGATGGCCAAGAGAGACGCGGCAAAGGAGTACGCCGTCAAGCTCGACGCCAACGAGAAGAAGCTCAAGCAGGTGCGGTTCCAGGCCCCACGGTAGTGATAGTACACATTTTGTCTTGGCGGTACGCGCCGCGCTGCTCCCCGTGCGTCTTTTTCGAATGGCAAGGTATTCCGCACACTGTTTTTGGCGGTATAGGTGGCGTTCCGTTTGTTTCCCAGGTGGCACGGTTTTCCGGAACGCATCTTGACGCTATAGTTTCCCTGCTGCTTGCTGAGGTTGGATACGGGGAGACGCAGTTTTCTATCCCCCCTTCCAGTGCCGTATTTTGCCGTTGTACGTTCGCCGGATGGGATGAATGTTCGGTATTTCCTGTCTAGGAGAAGGCCTCCGGGGTGGAGGAGAGGCGCGGCTAAGGGCGTCTATGCGCGGCCTGCCGTGCGTTCAAGCTCGTGCGGGTCCGGCGACTTAAAACACATTACACAGCAGCGTGGCAATATTTGTTTTTCGCCAGAAAATGGTTAAGAATGAGTTGATAGTCTTCCACATGATAGATGTGCTGCTTCGCGTGCTGACGCCGTACGCATGAACTCCGTGCTCCAAGCATCACAGGGTTTATCTCTGGCGCTCTTCGCTCTGTCTTGGTCTCTGTCTCTGTCTGTCTGTCTGTCTGTCTGTCTGTCTGTCTGTCTGTCTGTCTGTCTGTCTGTCTGTCTGTCCGTCTGTCTCTCCCTCTCTCTCTCTCTCTCTCTTTCGTTCGTCCTCCGAATTTACGGTTCCTTCCAGGAGTTCGCCCGCGCGGAGGCCATGAAATTTTCACACACGTCCGTCCTCATCTCGCATGTCACTAGCCGAAGGTCTCAGTCCGGATGAGTCGCACAACCGACGCTTGTTAGCGTCGATCTCGGCTTGTTTGCTGCTGACATTGCCGTTGCCGTTGCCGTTGCTGCTGCTGCTGCTGCTGCTGCTGCTGCTGCTGCTGCTGCTCTTGTCCACGCGCCTACCCGTCTCATCAGATGTTCGACAAAGCTAGGAGCGAGCCCACGACCGACGTCATCGGGAGTAGCATAGGGGAGATCAGGTGCGGATGACGCCTTACCTCGATCATAGTTATGACGCTACTGTCGACCTTTGTGTCGGGGAGTAACGGGAGCTCGGATGGAGAAAGCGCGGTCGACTTGTGTTCAAGGATACCGCACCAGAAGACGGCCAGTGTGTAGTGGAAAACAGCGTACAACAACAGCGAGGGCTTTGAAAAGAAACAGCCAGACACAACGCACCGCCGCCACTGCCAGCACCTACGAACTCAGCATCAACGCCGTTTCGTGGGAACATCCCGGCGGCACATCGATAAACAGCAGTGGGGGTCCCTCAATAGTGCCGGCTGGAAATAGAGTGAAATCGCGTGACACCGATGACGTCTTCAATGTTGAAGTCCTATCATTCTCTGAGTAGTGTTGGGTGCCCGGTATAGTGAATGGGTGCCCGGTATAGTGCCGGGTGCCCGTTATAATGTCGGGTTACCGGGTTTGTGCCGGGTGACCGGTGTCGTGCCGTTGAATCTGGCGGTCACATTCCGGCACTACTGAGGGACCCCCCCCTGTATATTTGCACACGCGGCAGGGCTCTCAAGAAGGAGGTGCAGAAGGAGGCCGCCGTGCCGACCTACACCGCCCAGGACCTCGGCCTGACTCCCCTCAAGAAGAGGGATAGGGTGGCCAAGGGGGAAAAAGTGGTCGTGTGCGACGGGTCTTCCATCGGCTGGGAGGGAGAGGTCCTCTCGGTACGATACATATATTCTATTCTTTTATCCCACCTTTGTTTTTGAGATTGGTCACGTGTTTGTTTTTGCATGGAGTACTTCGTCGTTCGCGGTATATACTTTTTTTTGCCCCACCTTTGTATGCAGATTGGATACGTGTGTATTTGTTTTCACGGTACCTCGTTGTTCGCGGTATCATGCGTGTGAGTATGATGAGGCCGCTATTGTGCCTCTTGTATTTGCGAGCGTTCTTATATTCCCTGTTGTTTGTGTCGTTTGGCTTGCGTCTTGTCTCCGTTGGCTGTGATGTGGGGGGTTGGCAATCAATCGGGTTGTGCGTCGTTCTTGGGGGCTATGTTTCTCGTGCTACGAGGTCGCGGCTGCTCTGCCGCTATCATTTTACGGCACACTCTCTTGACTGCCTTCAATCCTGTTAGTCTTGAGGCAGCGGTTTTGGATCGTCGATTTGTCGGTGACATGCACAAACGGTTGCTTGGTATAAATTCTCTCTGTGCGCGTAGCAGGACGCGTTTCGATGCGAGCTGCTTCGCTCTCCCTTCGATATATAATCACGCCAAATGTTTCGCATTATGTCCTTTCGAGAAATTCCCCGCTCCTCCTCCCTCATCTTCCACGCTGCCTCGACCCCCCCCCCCCCCCCCCTCGATGCGCACCTTTTCGCCGAACAACCGTCCGTCGTGCGCCGCTGTCCATTGCTTTTGTGCTCGTATCTCGCACGGAAACGTAATCAAAAAAAAAAAAAAAGACGTCCAATCGCGACGTGGAGGTGTTCTTGCCGTCGGCAGAGGCGTCCATGCGTTTCGCCTTTTCTCAGCTGAGCCGGCTACCTCCCGGGGGTGTGAAGTGGCCGGCCCAGTCGCCTTCAGGGGGCAGCCTCGCGAAGAAGCGGTACCCCGGAGGCATCGTCGGGCCTTCGGGTGGCGCCGCTGCTGCTGTGAGTGTCACGCCCGCTCGCTGTCGTTGTTGCTTTGTTTGCTGCTGAGGACTGTTGTTGTTGCTTGGGGCTGGTATTTGTTGTTGTGTTTGGGTCGAACGAGCAAATACCGCCATTGAGGTCGGATATTCGCCACGCCGCCTCCGACCCTACCGCCGACGCCACCTCACCTGAGGCTTGACCTGCTGGTGACCGCGACGAACGGAGTGCTTTTGCTTTTTTTCGGTATTTTTTTGTAGAGGCGTTGCTTCTGTGGTTGGTGCGTATTGTGGGTGCTGCAGCAGCTCACGTGCGCGCTGCTCAGCTGCAGCCTGTGGCCTCAGGGTCTCTTGCTGTCTTTGGGAGTAGATTGCCTTCGGCTGAGACGGCGATGGCGGCAGTCGCCTATAATAGGCGGCCGATTTTCCCTTTCGCTCACGGCGCTCGAACCGCCTACAAAGAGCGAACAGATGCTGTGAACCTACGCCCCGCCGGTCGCTGTTCTCCCCCCCAGCACCACAAATGAGTATCGAAGTACGGTATCGGAGACCCTCTTTTGACGACAATCGCCGCCCCCTCGTTACCGCTTTCCCACGGAACATCCTGTAGGACACGCCGCGGAGGAAGACGGGTACGTCGAGGAGAGTGGCGCAGTACCTCGAGGATGACGTGGGGAGCTTCAGCAGCGGCGACGGCGACGACAACAACAAGCGAAAAAAGAAGCGTTCGGGGGACAACTACTTCATGAGGTACGTGCATACTTTCGTTTTTTTTCCTCGGCTGCTCATCATCGCGCAAAGCCAGTTCGGCCGCTCTCGACGACGCGCTTGAGCAGTCAACCCAAATCGGTGTCTCAACCACCACAATCTCCAAACACCCGGGACTACGCTGTATTTTCTACGCCGTCACTTTTTGCAAGTATATATACATTCAAACACGGCAAGAGATACAGTAGTCGAAGCGGATGTGTTGAAGTATTTATTGTTAGTGGGAGAAAAACAGCCCGATACTTGGCTTACTTTTGAGTCTGTTTTGAGCCTACAAGGAATAATTCCAGTGATATCTTGCTCTTCACGCACCCAAGTTTGAAAAATGAAGCTTATTCGAGCGCGCTGCGCGTGTCAGGGAGTAGATGAAGGCGCGATGCGTGCCCCGGTCCTCGAGATGGACGGGTACCTGCGGCCAGAAGTGTGAAATTCGAACCTCCGCGGGCAAGCTAGCACGCCTCCGACGTGTCGGTTGGAAACCCACGCGTTGGTAACCGGTGAAACAAGCATAGTTGTTCGAACACTGGTATCCGTTGGAAATCGCCTTGGTTCATCCTTGTGAAACGTATCCTGCGCGGGTAAAAACCCGGCCTAGCTCGTAGGGGATGCGAGGTGAATGGTCTAACCACTAAGGCTATGTAAAACATGAGTACCCCCCCCCTATTCCTGTCCGACGACCCCCCCCTCCTGCCAGGACGGAGCGGAATACCTTGGATCTCCGAGGCATGACCCTCTCCGAGGCGCAGGGCGATTGCGACATGTTCTTCAGCAATGGGATCATGGATGGCTCGGACGGCGTCTACCTGCTCCACGGACACGGCACGGGGGTGCTCAAGGCAGGGATTCGACGAGTGAGAACCTATTTATTTTCGTGCTGCGAATGGGGGGGGCGAGTGCTCATTTTGTTTGCTTGGCTTTCAAGGACTTGGCCGTTGACCACCGCTTATCTCTTGCGACACGGAGCACTCACAGTTCTCTTCTCATAGAATCGACGCGAAAGCATCCATCCAACACGCGGCACAGGCAGATAGTTTGGTACTCCGCATGTGCTATATGCTCTCCAGTTCTAGGTGTGGACACCCGGCTAATTTTTGCACGGATACTGCTGTGCCGACACGCCAGCGAACGTTAGGTTTCTGTCGGCATGCCGAACCCCCTTTCCGCAGACGTTGTGGTGTACTGTACGGGTTTAAATTAAAGCACCCGATGATGACTGCGGGGTTGACTCTTGCGCTTGTTTCTTTTCGCCCCATCTAGACCATGTTGGGCACCAGTCTCCATCTGTGCCAGCCTGGGTCACACAGAACATTCTCCACTGTTCCCCCTGCGGCTGTTGCCTCCCGTTTTGTTTAGAACGGTTCACGAATCCCTTCCCTCTGTGCGGTGCGTACTCACGGCGATGCGCGTTTCAATTTGTGAATTGTGGATCTTTTTCGAAGTTCTCCAGAGAGATTCGAACCCACAGCCTAGGACCGGCAAGCTTACCAATTGAACCCACTCAACCACTGTCGTGTGGCCGAGCTCTGCCGCGTGAAGAGCGAGACGCAGGCACTCGGGAGAGGGCGGGGCGGAACATGCATCCGTCTTTTCGTAGTCCCTTGGGCACTTGAACAAGTCACAAGCCCGAAGTATGACCTTGCGTGTATTGGCAGGCAGCTTACTTTTACCCCCTCCCTCAGCTCACTTTTGTTGTAGCAGAAGGGTTACAGTGTGATACTCGTCGAACGCCGTAACAGTGAATGCGCGCAGGAATAGGCAACTTCGCAACTTCGTATCTTCCGATCGCAGCACTGCATTCACCAGGCTGCGAGGGGGCGTTGTTGGAAGGATGGGTCACAGAGTGACTCGTGTCCGAACACCTTTCTCACTATGTTGGGAAGTACATGCAGCAGATAGCTTGTTTTGCGATAGCCCAGGGTCGACTCCTCAGTAGAGGAAGCTAGAGCCGTACCGCAAGTGGTAGATCGGCGAGGGAAGAGTGAGATGGGGAATGTTGAGAAATGAAAATCGTCTGTGTCCGGGGAATCCCCACCACCGACGACGCCCTGCAGCGGTAACAAAAGCGCGGTGATTACGCTCCAAATTTTCGCCACACACCAAAAACTTACGCCGCCACGTTCAACACCCCAAGCGATCGCCAACAACCATTCTTCCATACCCGAACGAAACCTACCACCGGCTGACCAATTCTTGACGTCGCAGTGGCTGCCGAGGAACTCCATGGTGGCCAAGTGGCGACCGGCGTCGCAGGAGGATGGGGGCGACGCCTACACGGTTGTCGAGCTCAAGTAACATGAGCGCCGAGCCAACGGTGGGAAGGAAAGACTCCACTACTACCTTGCCGCCACCCACCGCCGCTGCCGCTGCTACCAATATCGTTCGAGACAGGCGCCACCACCTCTTTGTTGGGTCTTGCTTTGTCTCGCAACGTGGAGAGGATGCCCCTCGATATTTTCACTCGATTTTGGTCTTGTGTTGTCGAATGGTTCATGCGTGTGTGGAACGTTGAATCAAACGGCATAGCAGGGTTGGGGGCCGTTTCGGTACCGATGCTTGCGGCGAGGGGTGCGCGGGGGGGTGGGGGGGTGCACACCGACCTGCTCGCCTGCGCGGGGGAGGTGCGCTGGCTGCTGTTGTTGGAGATCGGGGCCGAGAAGCCACTCGTATTCCTGCCGCGTGTCGTGTGCTTGTGACTGCATGATGTGTGTGGCTATAGAACAGAATGTCGCCGTGCGTGTGGTGCCAAGTGATTTTTGTGATCCGCCAACGTCGTCTAATTTGAGGATGAGCGCGCACGCGCACCACAATCCTCTTGACTCTGCGTGCTTTCCGTTTCTGCAAGCTCTATGTCCTCCGCCTCCGCTGTTAAAAAGTATTTTCATTTCCGACGAAGCACGGTCTCCTTCGGACCTCCTGCGTACACAGAGCCACCAAAGAGCCCACTGTTTAACCGCGCGCTGCAGCTGTAAAGGTTACGCATAGGTTCATCTGCAGCCAGGTTTACAAGTTCTTGCCTTGGCGTTTGACTACGTAGCACTCGAGATGCTCTTGCTTATGTACATAAGTGGTCATCGCTGCACGCACGTTCTGCTCACGCGACATGCTGCGGCGAGACCGCACGCATCAACGTGACACGAAACGGACACATTCTTTCGACACCAGCCAACAATACCTCTTTCGAGCCCCGATGCCAGACTGTCATCAGCATGCACAGACCAACATCCCAAGAGAACGAGATCGCACATGTCTACACTTCGGAATTACTGGGGGCTTCCGGGACACCTTCCTCCACAGCTGCTCCTCACTAGTATGACCGGCTACACAAACCTGTAGGGGGTACCCGCACTCCAACTTGTTACTACACCTCTATTCAGATACACCCTTCGTGTTGTTGATAAGCCAAGCGTGCTTGCCGCCAAACGCAGGGAAGGACGAGCGTGAAAACAGCGACACGCACGCCTTAGACAACCTCACGAAACAGCGAAACGTTACTTCGTAGGCCATGTGTTGCCGGAAACAGAGGGGCACGTATTCCGCAGTACCGTACACAGTCAGCGACACGAGCAACACCCGAACACGTCCCGCCACAACTCCACACTCCTGACTAGGCAAAGCGCACCTCATATCTTCTTCGCAAAGCTCTGCCTCCTTACGGGACAATGCCGTGCTGCCGCGTCAAGTCGTGGAACACCACCATGGCGTGATCGTACAGCAGGATCGCCAGCCGGAGGTACGGCTTGATCTCCTCCGACAGCAAGGCGTGCCGCGGGGCCGTGCTCTGCTCCGTGTCGGGCGCCTCGTTCTTGTTGGCGACGCCGAGCTTGCGGTACGTGGCGGCCCACCTGGTCCCAGGGGTCACCCCGGCGCGATCGAAGAGCGCCATCTTTGAGTCAAACTCCTCCACCACGCCGACCGCCTTGGAGTTATCCCGGAGGAGCTTCTGCACCGGACCGATCCAGGCGGACAGCGCCGCTTAGTTGTTGAACGGGCATCCACCAGCGCCAGCGCAGTCTCGCTCGCTGTTCTCGCCGGCGTGTTGTCGCAGGTAGCTCTTCAGGAGAAACCAAGACGGGACGTCCTAGAGGGGGACGCCGTCTAGAGCAGCTGGCCGCTCTTCGCGGACAGACTCGCCTACGTATCGCATTACATCATCCGCGGGGACCAGACCCATCACGAACTGACGCAACCCGTAGTTTCCCCAGAACCTCGGCCGAGCTCACCACGCTCGACGCGTGCAGCGGGTCCCAGCTGTGCCTCGGATTCCGGCAGTAGTAGTACGCCGAAACGACCCTGTTCGCCGGATGTCTGGACACGGTGAAGTACTGGCAACTCTCGGCCACGCCGGGGGAGCGCCGCAGGGCCTCCACGTAGCCCCCCGTAGCGATCCTGTACCTTTGTTCGTCCAGCAGGTTCGGCACGTACACGCCCTCGATGAGGGCGTGTCCCTGTCTCCACTCATCGGTGCCGTAGCCGACAATGTTACCCCCTCCATCTAGATCGCCTTTCGGCGGGTGCATGATCTTCCGGATCGTCATGCCCCCCGACTTGTGAAGGTGGTGGAAGACCCGGCAATCGAGGCCGCGAGGTGATCCCCCCGCAGCATCACGCGTCGACCATGACCCAGGATACGGTCTTACCCTCGACGCAACGACGGAGGCGAGTCCGAGAACGAGCGCCAGGAACGAGAGGCAGGGCACAAGGAGTGGCGAGCGAAGTAGTAGCGCCGCCATCCTCCACCTCCACTCCCCATCGCCGGCAGAGTCGCCACAAAAACGCGGAAGAAGCGCGTCGAGTAGCCGCAATGGCTTGGCCGAATCCTTCGCGAAGGCTGCGCATCCGTATCCGTTCGTCCCGGGCCTCGCCTACTCCCGGCTCATCATCGGCGTTATCGCCCTCTTGTCCACCCCCGCGCTTCTCTGTCTGATACTTGTGCCCTTCCTTCGTCGTCAACGTTTCGGGAACTGCCCGTATTCCCTACTCCAGCTTGCCTTCTCAACGCACCTATTGTTTCTACCACCCCCCCTCTCTGAAAATCACATTGTTGCCCCCACAATTCGACACTGCTGCTGCTGTGTGGTAAACGAGCCAACTGGCAAATGGTAACAACGCACGAGCCTACTGCAGGTACGTGCCAATCAGTAGACTACAACACAGCTTGTACGCTAGGGCAGCCTGAGCATCAGCGTTTGTAACCCCCCCAACAATCCGAACCATCTGGGCCGACGGCTGCTTTTCTTCGATCCCCTTGCGCAATAAAATAAACTCCACATTGAGAAGTGAGGCTGGGTCCGACGCTGGCTGATTCCTGCCGGGGGATATTCCCAGGTAGTGCATGGCAACAGCAAGCTGCGATCGCCAGCATCAGGAGAGCCAGCTGATCTGAACTGGTATCTGTACATACCTATCAAGAAACAGACCCAAAGGTGGATACGGCCAAGGATGCGAAGTGGCCCTCACCTCCCAAATACGTTCCCACCGTAGACTGGTGATTACCAGCAAAGCTGGTCAAGCCCTGTGTGCACTCCAGCCCAACACCAGGGCAAATCACGGCACACCTATCGAGACTGTCAACTTCGCGCCGCCCCCCCAAACATGCCTCTCCTCGACAAAATCCCGCCGCACATTTCACATTTCACAACTCACATTTCACATTTCACATTTCACATTTCACATTTCACATTTCACATCCCCAACACAACACAACAACTGTCATCTGCCGTAGCGTGCACAACAAAGGCACACATATCGCCCCATACAGAACGCAATCGACAACAACCAGCTACATCTTGCAATGCAAACCCGCAGGGTGAGTGCCGCGTGAGTATATCGTCATGGTTACATAAATACAGTATTCTACACGAAGAGACATGACTCTGGTGCCTCGAGCGCGGGCAAGTGTCCATCGGCGTCTCCGGCAATGTCTACTCGTATGTAGATGGCGTCTTTGCGTTGTTCTAGGCGTGGATCTGCTAGCTCATCTCTGCTGCTATCGTATCTACCGTACGCTTGCGAATAGTGCAAGATCCAGAAGAATCGTGCGAACCAGAAGTTCAAGGTCGTCTAACGCCTGCTGCGGTGCGCGGGTGTTGATGGATGGTACTGATTTGGCCTGAATCGGGCCCGAAATGTGGACGCCACCATGCACCATTGAAAACTGTTCAAGTGGGGCCGACATCGGCATAACTGTGGGATTAGCCGTGCCAGCCATTTTTACCCGCAATCGTATGGGCGGCGCCTGGCACTGCTGGTCAGTCAGTCGGATTTTCATTTAATTTTCGAGCGGAAACAGGATCCCCGTTGTTGCTACATAGGCTTCAAGCACAATTTTGTACCATGCCCTTCCTGCCAGAAACATATTTCATGAAGACAAAAAACCCGTTTTGATCTCACCTCAGTTCCGTCGATTATCTGACTGCCCAAACTGACGCGGACTCCCCACACTTCATACAGACCGACGGACGTTGTACATGGGGGCTGGATTTTTTGTGTCTCAGGGTTGTAGGTCGCCATCATTGCTCAGGTACCGGAGGTTTCGCCACGTCTTCCAGCGAATGATGACCATGTCGAAGAAAATCGAACGTTCTCACGTAACTTATTCGCCGTAAATGCCTTTGAATAGGAATGAGTTGTGCTCCTCGCCGTGTCCCCTTGCTGCCAACAACGCAGACTACGTAGTCTACACCATTTCCAGTTCTCGTTCCCACGCATAACCGTCCTTTTTCTGCCGTCCTGTATTAAGGAAAAATAAATACACGCACAGAAAGACTATCGTCCTGTATTGTTCTAGCTCTGTGATGTGCCCATGCCAACCATCTTCAAGGGCGGGCCGAGATCTTCAACGCGGGGGAGGAGGGGACGTGAAAACGCCGGCCGGTGACGTAAGCCGGAATAGGAACCGGCATGAAAGTTTCACGTGGTTCCGACATCCGGAATTGCCGGATTACGCACCTTACAGTCACCCAAATAGATTTTAAATTCCGCGCAAGCGGCCATGTGGACGGTTTCCCATTGGAGGCAACGTGAAGAGTTCAAGCGGGCTACAGTTCTGTTCTCGAGAAGTCGCCGACGTGATTGGAAGTTTTTTCCGAACGGCAGCTGTTGCGTGGAGGCCGGCCGCAAGCCTCCGGCGATTATGGGCTTGTTGAACAATACCCGATATGTGATCGTTGAGGAGAGATTGCTCTTATCCCCCGGTGACTGATGACTAACTCCTCCCCAGGGTCTCGTTAGTTACCCCCCCCTGGAGCACCCAAAACTCGAGGTTTGCCTCAAAAAGCCCATCGCCGGCGGGTATGTGCTTGCCTCGTTGAAACAGCGTAACGGCGGTAGTTGCGTATCTGTCGATCAAAGACCGGGTTGATGTGGGCTGCTGTCGTGCGGCGCATATCGTCGGGGGTCGGTATGCAGCCTTAGTCGAAGAGGTGTCTGCGGAGCTCCTTCAATTGTTCGGTCGGCCGGTACATTCCTGAGCATAAATCATTGGGCCAAAACTCTTCGCCGGAGTTTGCTGCACCCGATGGCAGAGCGCTGTGTCAACCGCGTGGATAGATAACTCTCGATAACATGGCCATTTAACACCTATCTTGGAGTCGGGTACTCCCCAAGCAGTGAGGGAGGCTTGCGGTCAAGCTACCAACACCACCAAGCACGGCCTCCGAAGCACATGCTCGTTTCCCAGCCGAATTCTTCGTCAAACGTCAGGTTTCATCGAAAGGTGCTTGCATTTACGAGCAAGTTTGTGAATTGTGAATCACATTCCCGTCTCTATCCGAAGTTTTCAACCCAAAAATGGAACACTCTATAAAGCATTGCAGCAACCAAGACGTACATTCACATAAAAAAAAACAGAGGTAAAACACACACGGCTTCACAGAAGGCCGGCAGCGTCACAACCGAAGATGTACAAACGCTACGCTACAATGTTGCTGCTTTTGCTGTTGCCAACAAGAAGTACGCTATGTGAGGGTGAGTTTCGTGTGCTGGAAGCGAGCGGGGCGTGAGGAGTAAAACGGCCGCTTCCCCTCCTACAGCAGAGCACTCCTGTTCACTTGGCCGCTTCTCGGGCGGCTTCCTCCATCGCCGCCTCAAAGTCTCGCGTGGACCACGCCTCCGCGGTCGTCCTCCGATCCCCGGCCCCCGCCGGCATTCCAGAGAAGAACGCATCCGCCTTGAAAGCGGAGAACCGAGGCTCATCCAGGGCCATCGCCGCGTCCCCGACATCCTAAACTCGGGCAAGGAAACGCGTTAACGGCAGCAACCGGGGTTGCAGCAGTACAGCATCGCGCCCGGTGTCTTGCCGCCATGACTGTCGGTGAGGAAACATGGCTACGGCCTCATCAAGGGGCAAAGCAAACAGCTGTATTTTCGGAGCGGTTGCGTAGAGCGGGCACGTGCGACCCGAAGCGCACACTGCGCAATCGTCTACCTGGAGGTCATCTAACAGAGAGAGCGCAAAAACGCAGCGGGAATTGTGCCGCTGCTGCTCATGGCATCGCCGGCCACGGCGAGCGGATACACGTGCTGGGGGGAACATTGACGCAAGAAAACAAATCCTTGAAGAACCACCGGGGACAATGTTGTCAGAAAAAGAGGTAGATGCCCCAAAGGGCAGGAACGCGAAGGGTTTGCAAGGTAAAAAACGGCGCAACTGAACGAGAGGCACCGACAAAGCAAAGAGGCAGGAAACCTCAGCGGTTTTGAAGATCCATACCTCCGTCCTGTGCCCTGCTCTTTCCCTCGTTTCGTTTTCTGTGGATGTCCCCTTCCCCTCCCCGACACACGATGCCTTGGTCATCGGTGATTTTTTCTCCACATGATGCCCGCGTGCTCTCACCTTGTTGATGGTGGCGACCAGTTCCGGGAACGACGCGAACTTCTTTTCTCTCCGCTGGAAACCCGCCAGCAACATCCTCATGGTCCTGCCGTAGAAATCCTCGCCTGCAGAAAAAAAAAACGTCGACAAGAGACTCTGAGAAAACCAGTCCAAGACGCCTTTGAATCGGCAACTTACCAGCAAGAAACGGACAAAAAACGCAGCAGCTTGACGTCGGAAACATAACAAAGGCAAGATTACAGACAACGACGAGGCTACAACACGCGCACCTTCGTATCCGATGAGGTGGCCCTCCACAATCTTCTCCGCGTTCTCCTGGCCGGCGAAGGTCGGTGAGTACCCGACGTTGGCAACGCACTTCCAAAGACCCTCCCCGCCGTCGCCACCGCCGCCGCTCGCATCGCCCTTACCTCCTTCTCCCTCTTTGTTCGCGGCACCCTCGAGAGCGGCCCAGCCGAAGTACACACCTTTTGGGAAAACCGAGCCAGGAATAATTGCCGGTGTGCCCAACTGATTGTAGAGCGAACAGTCGTAGCGGCAATAGAACATGGCCCTCACGACAATTCTTTCAGGACCGGAGTGAACAACACGGCAAAGATCCAGATAGTCCAGCGTGCAACAAATAAAAAACATACCCATCGCCCGGCAGCCCGCAAGAACTTCATCTACATAGGGACACAGAAGCCTCTACTTTATTGCTGATCGAAGCGTTCGTGAAACAACGATGTTGTAGGCTTGGTGGCTCCGCCATCAACAACTGCGGTTGTCGATGGTCCATCGCCGGACAGCCCGCAAAGTTCACCAGGGGACATTGCACGAAAGGAAGGGGGCATGTCCTCAAGATAAAACCCAGCGCACCCATCTCAACACCATCGCTTGCCTACCAACCGCGAAAACACAAAAAAAAATCGCTCGCACGGGTGCCGCGAACAAAAATCAACACATCCGTCATGAATCAAGAATAAACAGCGCGGCCGGCCGGCCTCCCTTTCGCAACCCACACCGGTCGGTCTTCTCGGCATCATCACCCACCAGTGGGCAGAGTCCGGAGGTTCTCCGCGAACTGGGACTCGGGTAGGTTCGCCGTCGGCACTCCTAGCTTCTTGCTGCCACGCCCGTACCCCGTGGATACCTGCCGTCATTGTGGCCGTCAGCCCCCCCCCAAAAAAAAAGGAACAGGACACAAATGCAAAAAGAACAAAGAAAACTTCGGGCGCAGGGAGGGAGGGAGACACACAAGCCTGTGCGCGGCTGGTCCCCGACACAGACGAACGCCGCCAAAGGGTGAATGAAACCCAGCGCAGTTTTGTTTCGGAGGGACAAAATTAACAAGTTTTTCAAACCGTTGTATATCATAATTGCGTCCCCAAAACCACAACCAAAATAATACCCGACACAAACCGCACCCAACACTTACGTACAGCAGTACGGAAACGAGGGGATGTTTCATCGAGACCTACCTACGCAGCAACTTTGCATGAAACCCGACACAATTAACTGTTTAACGAGTGCGCTTGCCATGTTCCTTCTCTTCGCCAACCCGCTCGCTGTCTCTGGAAAAAAATAGTGGGCAAAAGCCCTAGCTTGGGCGCCAACTCCCCCGAGCGATGCCATTCGACAACGGGGAGTTCCGAAAAAAAGTAGTAGAAGAGAATGGCGGGACGCCAGGCCTCGATACACTTGTGAGAGATGGGCGGACTCGCAAGCCGCCTGACGACGACGACGATTTCGTGGCAGGAAGGGAAGGGCAGAAGAGCAAGCCCGACGCGCGATGTCGCGAGCCAACAACAGCAGCAGCGACTCTACTACCAAAGTGACACCACCACGAACGGCAGCACTGACTCCACTATTATACCACGTGGTACAAGAACAGAACTAATGCTGACTCTACCTATCACCAAGAACAGCAACAACCTAGCCGTCGCCGTCGCTGGTGGCTGTTTGGTAACGTGTGGTGAGCACCCCGGGGATCTATCTCACCGTCCCTCTCAGGTACCGCACCCTCCCCGACGCCCTGTGCGGCGTCTTCCTCAGTACGGCGAGGTAGAGCTCCGGCCCGGACTCGAACGAATCGATCACCAAGGGCAGGAACTGTCCAACAGTCCCGTCACCGAGTTATATATTTCGCCGATCCGATGCCATCGTTCGTGTGCGGTTGTCAACATCGTGAACGCACGCGACGGGGGGTGCATGCCTTCAGCGGTTGGACCATTGACTACGCGTCTTTAAGAGGGAAGGGGCCTTGTTCTCACAGGACCGATCACCGATGGCCAATCGCTCCTTTCTACTTTGCCAAAGGCGGCTCGAATTTTTTTCCTAGTTTATCTGTATCACTTCCCGCCTTTGCATCCCACTTCTTATATCCCAGGGAGGGATCGACGGACAGGCCCCCTCTGCTGCGACGAGCATCACGTCGTTTGCTCGTGCTATTTTCGCAGCCCTCAAAACCCTACAACCCTTGATCGGGCGAGGGTACACGGTCCTTGGTCAAGGCCAGCGCCGTAGGCATGTGAGGGGGGACGTCACTTGCTTGTCAAAAGTCTGCCGCGGGGAGAAGCTAGCGCTCGTTCATGACCGCTTCGAACAACTTATAAACACCCGTGCGATGCGCGCACACACACGTGACGGGTAACGGCCACATGCGGCACGAGGCCATACAAGCCCACGACACAGCCTTGCCGGTCGCCCATTGCAGGCAAAGACACCAAGTCACAACCCCAGTCCGCGCGTGCACCACATGGCAGATATCCGCCTCACCAAGGGCCACAACGGGGCGCACAACAATAAAAATCATCAAACAGGAACATAACTACTTACTCGGCAACCTCAAACCGGAGTCCCCATTAATTCCATGACCGGCGAACGCTCGTCAAGCACCAATCACACAAACCATACCGAACTCGTTGTGCGGGGTTTTAGGCGTAGTGTTTAGAACTCTCCCACCTGCACCAAGCGTTCCAGAGCGTCTCGCTCCGGCAGCTCGTGCGGAACAACCGTGTCGTCGACAGCCTTGAGTCGGCTCACAAAGTCCCGCCCCAGCGGGTGAGATATCACGACCTTTCCCCCTTCCTATATTCGATTTTGTTGGCGGCGCGTTGTGCGCGAGAGGGTTTTTCAAGAAGGCAAAACGCAAAGGGGAAAGGGGAAGAAGCGCGCGGGGAGTGGATTGCGCTGATGCTGAGGGTTTACGGTTCCAGATGACTCTGTCGTTGTGGTCGTGGTGTCCAAGCAGCGTTGACCGTTGCGAAGTGCACGAACTCAAGCGCTAAAACAACCAAAACATCAACGGAGAGGAGAGCCGAGATTCACTGGTGAAACGCAACACACATGGCGGGCAATATCAAGGGTGACGGTCGCAGAAGACCGGAGATCGGTGCGCAAACCGGGGTCGCGCCAACTTTCTCGGACCGCCCCGCATTGGGCACAAGAGGAGGGGCAGCCGACAAAAGACACGGTACGATACTATCGCCGTAAACACCGCATACCGCCACACTTTCCAACCTTAAAGCACCTCAAGAATGTTCGCGGCTCGCTCAAGCGCCGCTCCCTGGTCCCAAAGGTTGCCGAACACCGCGTTGAACACCACCGTCCCCACGCCTCCGGCCTCCTCTTCCTCGTCGGCCGCCTTCGCTGCACCCTTGGCGCCTTCTCCGCCCGCTTCGCCGGCCTTAGCCGCGGCGGCGCCGTCGCCGGCAGCGGCGACGGCGGACAGCCGTTCCCGAAGAGATACGAACTCGTCAGCGTAGTTAACGAACTCGGCGGTGATGATCTCCGATTCCGGGAACCGGTCCTTGAAGACGGTGCCCATCTGTGCATCTCGGATGAGGGCGACAGTGTGTCGCGTGCGGCGGCGGCGGCGGCGGCGTCGTTGTTGGTGTGAGCGTGCGAACAGTGTGTGTTGGGCGGCCGGCGGTTCGTGCCCAGCAAGAAAGAGAGAGAGTCGGGGTGGGGGGGTGGGGGGTGGGTGCACAAGCGGACCAGCGAGAGAGGGAAGGGGGGGCGCACACAGACATATAGACGGAGAGGCAGGGCTGGGATAAGCTCACACGTACCGCACCAGACTCACATGTTGTCCATGCGGGGACAACCACAAAGCGCGCTTCAAAGAGCACGCCACACGCGCCGACCGGCACAAAAAAGCCAACCTCAGCACAAATGAGCTGCCAATCGCCAGGTGAACCTCGGCTTGCGCCTTGCGTGCAACTCTAAGCCACCCCTGGAGGGCCGATTATTATCGTCGGCGTAGGCCTCTTCTTGGCGGTGCAAGAGGTCAAGCGGGGGCATAGACTTTCCGCCCCCAACACAACGAAAACGAAGTGAGGTCAATTCAGCGTTCATACCCTGCCGCTCCTTTTCGGTCGGTCTTTGCGAGCGGTGCTTTTCCTAAGGCTACGATCACAAGAGGAGCCCCCCCCAAAAAACAAACTTCCGCATGCTACGTCAGTGTGTGTGTGTGTGTGTGTGTGTGTGTTTCCACCCTATGTATTATGGCCACAGTCCCCTCCTGTTTCGTGGTGAGACGTGAACTACACTTTTCAGTGTATTTTTTCGTACAACAACAACCATCCAGGGTCACACAGGAGGGGAGGGTTTCGTTCTTCTTTTAAAAATTTTTCGTGCCCCACCTTCCTCCTGCGGTGCGCGCTGAATATTATTCTTATCGGGAGAAGGGTCCAGCCGTCCCTTTCCCTCGTCAACGGTGCTAACGTCGAAGTTTGGTACTCACGAGAGCTTTTCAGCAATAGTTCGCTTTCACCCGCAACTTTTTTGAATTTTTCACCCCATGAAGATTCGAACTCATGACCTTTGCGACTATAATAGCGGTTTTCGAGGTACCACTAGACCACCGGGCCGACTAGTACGATGCGAAAAAGCGGCGTACGCCATGTGTGACACGCGCGAGTGTCAGAATACCCGTCGCGTGACGGCGGCCTACAAAAAATCGTACCTCCGGAGACACGTCTACCCCTGTAACGTCCCTCTCCTTCACGCCGGCTTCCTTCAGGAAAGAGACCAGGGCCCCGGTCCCGCACCCGGCGTCCACCACCCGCGGGGCCCCCTCCGCGCTAGGGCGGCACGCCTCCGCAATGCGCCGCAACGACGGAAATTGCTGAAACATAGAGATATATTTCGGGGACCAAGAAAGAGGCGTACATGGTTGACACGGTTCAGTTGTGTGGTGAAGAATCGAGAAGGGCTGTTAAAGAAAGCGAAGGGAAGTGATGCAGCGCGAAGACCCCTATTGTAGCAAGTGCATGCACCAGCGAGGGCTTTGCGGTAAAACCAGGAGTAAAAAACTTAGGTCCTATGAATATTCATGTGATGGTCTTCCCCGGGAAAATTCTCCCCCCCCAGGCGCACCCTCTCACCGTCCCTCTGAATTGACAGCCAACAGGTTAAGCATTGGCGCATCCAAGGTTTCGTCTCAACCTCCCTCTCTTGAAGACCGGCCGACTAGATTTCAGCGGTAGCCACGTTCCACCGCTCACGCCGGGACAAGATGTCGGCGTTCTACCGTAATCTCACACCACGGGGAAAAAAAACGACGTCAAACTCAACTGGGGGCGGCAGAAGGAGCCACTGGGGAAACGCCTCGAAGCGGTGTGCAAACGAACTACTCCGCAGTAAGTACCGCGGAGACAATGGAAAAGAGCATGCGCCCAACGGCGAATCTCACCTCTTTTGGAGTCGCCTGCGGCGAAGAAAAGAACGCCACCTTTGAGTCGAACACCGCCGCCTGTCGTCGGTTGTGCGCCTCTCTGGGCAGAACCAGCACAGAAAACCCGATCGTCAAGGGGATATATGGGAATGGCGGGCACAAGGGAACGCGATTGGCGGGGTGAACGGAAAGGATCAGCCACGTGCTACGGCGACATACCTTGGAGAATCATTCCCTCGCTTGACGGGTCTCTACGTGTGGTCGCCGCTATTTGGCGCACATATGCTGTGCGCCCATAGTTCTACTGGGCTGACCCGCGACGGGTAGGGCCGACGAGCTATTATCGCGCGTCGGCGCAGTAGCGATCAGGGCTATCAAATGTTACTCCACGCGAGGAGTACCAATAACGGGCACATGGTTGTTTTGTCAATAGCTTAAGCCATTTCGTGCGCGTTCATCCATGACGTTAATATCCTGGTGCACAGCAGTACTTAAGGTCGTTCGGGCTTTGAACCTAACTAGTCAAGCCGGGGAATACCGCCAGGGCGGTGGAAGCTAAATAGATAAATAGATGTCGACAGCAGTCACCCCCCCACCCCCACGACACAACCTGGAAAAACAAACACGTACAAGAGCGCCGCCGGCCGCTTGTGTTTTTCTTGGCGCTGCGACAACACGTTTCTGAAGCCTAGCGCCACGCTATCACACCCCGCTCAAGCGTCCCATGCGCTTATAGCTGAGACCGTGGCAGGAAATAGCACCCCGCGCGTGTCGTGGCTTCTCCTTCTTTCGGACGGACCCAGGTCCGTGCGGATCCATTTCGGTCTACTTGTACTATTACTAAAAAAAATGCTCACCGGCTTGCGTTCTTCCGCATCTCGTCCTTCCCTTCCGACGTCATGGTCGAATGCATGTCTTGGGCCCGCTGTCGAGAAGGAAAAAGAGGAGGAGGAGGAATAAACGAAACAAAAACGAGGAGTGGGGAGGGGCAAAGCGCCGTGTGTGTGCGCGCGGTGACGAGGTGCAGATGTGAGTCGCAGGTTTGAGACGAGAGACTGCTGTCCGAGGACCAGCGCTTGACAAAACGTCATGTACTTCCACTAGAAGATGTGCTGTTCGACAGTAGACTACATGCATAGTTTCTTCTTTTTGTTTTCACTTCACATCAGCTCTCACAGCACTTGTGCCGTTTACTCCAACGCGTGGTCGCACAGAAGGGTTCCTCTCCCTCAGGCCCCCTACCCATCCCTCCTGCGATGCTTTGCCTGCGAGAAGAGTGCTGTACTCTCTTCCCTCTGTGTACACGCGAACTACGTAGCGCTTTCCACCCAGACCAGGTACGGAAGCGAGAGAAAAACTCACTTTGCAAGCCCGCTTACGCTGGGATTCGAACCCCCTGACCCTGGCCACTATTTTCGAAGGTTTTCGAGGATACCAACCACGGCATTTTAAGGGAGTGCCGAAAAGGGATTGTGACGCTGGCTCTTTTTCCCATACTTTAATCCTATCCAAAGAAAGAAAACAATCTTCCCGCCAGGGTTAGGTGTCGCATTCTATAGCCATCAGTACAGGGCACCATGAAGAGGCGTCGTGCGTGCTGGTACGTTAAGGTTTGCTGCTGGAGCTGAAATATCGGAGGTCGCAGCAGCCTCTGAAAACTGTCCGAACTGCGCCGGAACCAAGCGGCATCCAACATTTGTCACAGCCGTGCTCACCGCCACGGACAGTAAAGCCCTGAACCACGGATCGTCAGCAGTAGCTAGTGGCATCAGCTACTGCTCAAACCCGCAGTTGAGGAGATTGGGGTCAGTGGCGGCGAGCACGGCTGATACAAACGTTGGATGCCGCTTGGTTCCGGCGCAGATTTCGGACTGTTTTTAGAGGCTGCTGCGACCTCCGATATTCCAGCTCCAGCAGCAAACCTGAACGTGCCAGCACGCGCGACGCCTCTTCATGATGTCCTCTCTTGATGACAAAAGAATGCGACACCTAACACTCAAAGTTGACCTTGTTTGGGCGCCTTTCGTTTTGGCTCTTGTGAAGAATTTAGAATGGTGTGATCTTTTATCTTGATTTCAAATTTTTTATCTTGATTTCAAAGGAGGCGTGTGGAGGTAGACGAGTGAAATGTATGTTTTGAGCAGCCTCTACTGCCGTCCTGTGCGAGAACCAACGATTTCTGTTTTTCGCGGTCCCTTCCTACTGGTCTGGTGTGTCTGTCGTGCAATTTCTGGTGCTCTTGCGTTTGATTTCAAAACGAGTCAACATCAAAATTCATCTTCTGCACCCCCTTAAAACTAATGCTGTTCGATGCGAGGACCAACTGTTGTCAATCTGAGGACCTCACCTACGGCCTCTCTATCGCCATGCATCCCTTCAGCAGTCATTTTGATTTGGCTACGCTTGGTACAGTAGTAGAGAGGGCAACAATCCCATTGTGGCCTCCGAAGAGAAAGGAAGAGAACCAGGATGGCGGATGGTGTACAGAACATGCGAAAAGGAAGAGGTACATACTTGCTGAAAGCGGAGAGAACATTCCCCACATTGTGATGAGTGATGAGTGAAGCAGTGAAGCCTGCCGCGAGCACGATCTTGGGATCAACACATTAGACACAACCGCTGATGAATCCCAGCGGCGGGTGAAGTGGACTAAAACAATCCGTGCGAACGCACACAGGGCACTCGAACAACGTGCTAGCGATAAAGCGAAATCACGAAGTACATACCAATGATTGTGTGGGTAGCAAGTTCTGCTATTTACAAACTCGTCTAACGCAGCCAGCAGCAGCGTATCTAGCCTCGTCGAAGCTGGCTTAGCTCAGACGAAAGTCCGGTGGAGTGGGGGTGGACTTCCAAGCACATCGCTGCGTGCTGTCTGCAAAGTGTGCGTTAGCAAACCTGTCGGACATCTTCACCCGTGTCTTCGCCACCAGCACCAGCAGAGGCATTCAGCGTTGTTGTTGTCCCCACCCTACCACTTCCTGCTGGTGCCTCTTCTGCCGATCGTGCCATTGTCGTTGTTGCAGATGATAATGATGCGGTGTGTTTCCTACAATGTGTGCGTGCCACGGAAGCAACGCAAACAGCTGAAGCTTGTCTGAACGGCGAAACGAAAGCTTGACAATGTCGAATCACTAGCACTAGCATCAGCGGAGCCAGGGCGCACCCTGTCGAGCTGAACAAGGCCCGCATCGTACCAACGATATCTTGCTAGGCGCTGACAGCTGTGGACATGCTCTCGCTCTGTCTCGCTCTGAGGGGTGACGCAAACAAGAGCAAATATGTAGGTTTTGTAGGGGCTCCGCAGAATGAATTCTCTCAGTTATTCGGTTTGTCGGCGGTCGGCGGCTCTCTCAGTTTCAGACTGATCGAGGGACAGCAAACGGCACCACCAGCGCAGAACCTGTCGTCGATGGCCATAGGAGGAGAGGCGTTCGAGGCGCGAAAAATCAGTGTCGTGAGTTCAAACGGCGGTAGCGGCGCCGCAGAGGCGATGGAGGAGGAGCGGTTACCTGTTGTCGGGGCTGACTGCGGAGTAGGCGGTGTGACGAACCAAGCCGACGTTGAGCAGGCCCTAGCGCGCTTCGCTCAAGCCGCTGCATCCAGCCCAACGGTGAGCTTGAGCTGCAGGACTGTTGGAAAATTATCGGGCGTGTTACTGGCAAGTGCGTCCCAGCGGTGTATGCCGTGGGTCAAGTTAAATTGGGAACGTATGTAAGACCTTCAGATTCCGGTCATGCAGTACTGGTGTATCAAGAATGACCCGTTCTTTGTTTTTGAAAGTGAGCGACCAACCAAAACAACGTATTTTTTGTGTTGAGGTATTTGTTTCCGTTCAGGGCTTCCCAGGGAGGAGACCTAACAGAAGTGTACCTTGAGCGCTGAGCGGGGGATGCCAGCAAGATGACGAGAGCGCCTGTAGCGTGAGGGAACAGATTATCCGCGCACAACAACGTGTTTGTGCACTTTCATTTATGCTGCTGCCAGCGGTCGGTTCTCCGGACGCAACTCTCCGTCGTGCCCTTTCCGCGTTTTGGATCGATCCGGTTCCTCGCTTTTTCTCCATGCTATTTTGATGTTACGTATTCAAGTTTGTATTTACCCGTGAGAGGCGCATCAGTACATACTGTAGTGCATTACACCCTTGTTTCACGCGTTGTAGGTTGCCCCGCACCGCCGGGTGCAGTACGCCCGGGCACAGTTGAACTCCGCCTCAACAACAGCAGTGCTGCTGCTGTGTGTGGCAAATGGTTGGCATCCGTCGTCGCTCAGTCGGTCTCGTTTTTTTTTTTTTTTCTGCTCGCGGACGCGGGAAGTCCTAGCAATTTCTCGTGGATTCCCCGAATCGATGCGGCTGTGATTTTGTGAGCATAGCGTGCATCTATGTATGAAATGTATGCACACAAGTTATTTTCTCATGTCGATTCTATCAATTTGAATTCCGCCCTCTGGGCACACCTTCATGGCAACTTGTGTGCAGTCCAGACGGCACGCAATTTTGCGGAGGCTTTCCGCTTCTCGCCTTTTATTCTATAATCCGGGAGACCTCCTGACGGTTATCGACAAGTAGACCATACCCGCCACACGGGCGAATAAGAGACACGCAAGTTGCTTGTAAGTGGTTGGTTGGTACCCACGTATGCATGTATCTTGGAAATTTGAAACAAAGAGGCATCGTGTGATAGACATTGGGCCGAGTTTGATTCGAAAGTACCAGGTGGGAGGACGCCTTTTCTGTAGCTGACTGCTGTGGTTTTGCTGTGGTCCGCGTTATTGCGTCAACCTCGGTCGCGTGCTTGCTCAAATGGGGTATGTTTTCCCGTTAGGATTTTGTATAGTTTTTGTCTCTCGCTCATGCTCATCACACACGATGCCCACCTGTGACGCGTGTTATCGAAGCAAGCCTTTGATGTAATAAGCCCCCGATATATCCCGATTCTTCAGCCTTCCGGGAACGAGAAACAGGATAATAAACCAGCTTGGTTTCATGAACGTACTCAGTAGGAATTCACGTTTGGGAAGACGTTGTTGGGATGCCCCCCTGCGTGGACCGTAGAAGCACAGAGCACTTCAAGTACTACCCTCTTATTCTGGTCGTTGCCCCTCCTTTTGGCGTGGAGTGAAAAACACACAACACACCCACGATACCCCTTTCCACCTGGTCCATTCGCCGTCGTCCCGATGCCATACCACCGCCGAGGACCACCTCCGCTCACTGCTCATGTTTTTGCGGTTGTTCGTTCGTCCTTGGCGCGCGCACACCACCAGAATCCCCCGAAAATTCCGCCGGAGCTGGAAGGCGTTCTCCGAGAGATCGCCGCGGTGGGCGTCCCGTACTACGGGTGGGGCGGGCTGAAGGAGCTACTGGCCGCGAGGATGTCGCAGGCGGTGGGGGCGCTGCGGAAGGACTCGGGATTCTTTCGAGCGGCCGGGGGCAAGGACTACCCGCAGCGAAGGTGCGTGCGCGGATGTGTTTTTTTTTTTTTTTTTCTTAGGATGATTTTGGCATCGACCCGAGATTACCGGCCGTCTGAGCAAATAGAAAAATGTGTCCTTGTGTGTGAGCTACATAGAGTCGGGTGTGCTTGAGTCTGGCTAGTCAATCAAAATACGCCGAGGCGCGAGAGAAAAACGCCATAATGGAGGGGCTCTCTATACATAACGCTGCTGTGCGTGTGCTGTCACCGGATTTCGCCCGCTTCAAGTTTTCGTACGGGTAAGTAACTTTCGTACTCTGTGCACACACACACCCCCGCTGCCGGGAGGAGCTTTTTGTTTCTCTTTCTCGTGTGTGCGTTTTGTTGATGTGCTGTCGAGAGGTTTTGTCTTCTTTGTGATGGGTTTTGGTTTGTATCTTGGTCTTCTTCTCTGCCTCTGACGAGGAGAGAACAGGCAAGCAAGCACGGCCGGAAGTGCCTGTGAAGGAGAAGTCGAATCCCCAAAACGCACGCCAGTCACCCGAGAAAAGATCGCGCCGCGTAGTATGTGTTGTGCCAGTTGGTTGGCGGTGGAATGTTTTCCATCTAAATACGCCATAAAGAAGTCAATGCTGCCGTTCCTCTTGGTTCTTGAGTATTCCCCCTTCCTTGCTTTCCCTCGACGGACGGACGAATTGTGTGTGCTGTATTGGCATACAAGCCGAACCGAGACATGATATGATTGCCCTCATGGGTTACATCCCTCGCGCGCTTGTGTGGCTTTGTGCGTCTTGTCCCCTTGTTCGCCCGCCGCCGTTTCTCTCTCTCTCTTCACAGAGACGAGCTGGTGGCTTCCCTCCGAAGGTTTGACGCTGCGCCGTTCACCCTCCAGCGATTGGCTGAGGTTCTCCAGGTAAGTCACTACTCTGTTGCTATTTTTCCATTTGTTTTTTCCCTTTCGTTATTTTTGTTGTCGTCGCGGCCCACTACGCACGCCCCAGCAGTGCTGTTGTTGATTCGAACTTACATTAGGGAGAGGGGGGGGGGGGGGGGTGTACTCATAGTCCCGCAAGCCGGAATCCTTT
>FN649729.1:3106951-3150139 GCA_000310025.1 Ectocarpus siliculosus | reverse complement strand
CTCCGGTCGTCCTGCGGTCCCTGGGTCTTCTCGCTGTTTCTCGCTCGTTTTTTTGCTTTCGCTGTTTTTTCCCTCGGTCGCGTCGCCCCCCCCTCCCCCGCGGGGGGTGTTTCGGGTTGTCCCCTCCTCTTGGGGGGGGGGGGGGGGGGGGGGGGGTACTCTTAGTCGTGCCCCCGGTAAACGTTTGACCATTGGGGGGGGGGGAGGAGGGAGAGATCAATACGACGTAGCTTGGTTTCAACCAGAGGAGAGACGACGGTAACGACAGCGAACAGTTCCGGCAATACGGCACGCTGGTTCATCCGCATACGACCCCCGATATTTTTGGCTGACGTGGCGCATGCCGCCTCCTGCCCGGTCACATCTGCAACACTTGTCATGCTCACGCGTGCGCTTGGTGGCCGCCCTCGATTTTCTCTCCTCTGGCACTGCTGCTGCTGCTGCTGCTGCTGCTGCTGCTGCTGCTGCTACTACTGCTACGTGCAGAACTGTTTGCTTCAGAATGCGAACCGCCCTTTGCTGTAACCGCGCTTGTGCCGTGCCGTCATTGCTCGTTGTACTCGTGGCGAAGACCGGTCAACCAGCTTTTTTTTTGTGCTGATAAATAATGACGTCAGTTCATTAACCACCATTTACGTTGTACCTTGCACGCCACAATTGCGGTCCTTTTTTTTTTGTTTTTTTTTTGCCAGGACCCTAGACGGCAGTATTCGACGACGCACAAGCTCATCAACGGCCTGGAGCGGCTGCTGTCTGTGTCCAGCACCCTGCCCACCTCGTCGAGAAAGGCATCATCGCCACCGGGGGCGAGAGCGGGAGAAGCAGAAAAAGCGGCGGCAGGAACGCCAAAAGCAACGGTACGAAAACCTGGAGTCCCGCCACCTTTCCCTATTTGCTTGGATTGCCGGTGTCATTGAAGGCGCGGCAGGATGTTTTTTGAGCGCGCGCAGTTTGGGATGGGGGTGTAGGTCGAGCAAGTTCCCCGCCACGTCCGAAGTTCCACGAGGTTTTCCTCTGAAGTACGAAAGCCCAGAGCGACCACCCCCTCACGCACTACCCTGCGGTTACGGAGCCCCCCCCCTATTTTTTGCGCGAACAACAGCAGTAAGGCGAGATACACTCTGCATGTGCACTCCACCGCCAGTGGCCCTCGAACAGGTGTCTGTGCCTCTAAACACCTAACCTTTTATGTTGTATTTAGGTATAGGCTCGAGTGCAGGCGGGGTGTCTAGCAGTGGCTGGGGACGGCGCGAGAGGGATGGGTCCTCAACGGTCAGCTGGCCCCGAGGACGAGCGATAACGTGAGAGTACGCATCCCCTTCCCACCTCCCCCCTACATGTTCCGGTGACCCCTCCCCTCCTCTATCGCGCGTGTTTCGCCCTCGGTTTTGATCGTCGCTGAACTCAGCACGACACCGCTAACAACGGCGCAGCAGCAGCAGCAGCAGCAGAAACAACAGCAAACTCAACAACAACAACAGCAGCAGCAGCAGCAGCAGCAGCAGCGGCAACAGCGGGGCAAGAAGGCGGTGCACCCTCCGGGGTTGTTCCGTCGTCCTCGTCGTCGTCGTCAACCTCGGTGGTGGCTGTCAAGGTCGAGGAGCAGGGGGGTGTGCAAGTCCGAACTCCCCTAGGGGGGAGGGGGGAGGACGGGGGGCGGGTTGTCGAGGGGAGCAACGGGGATCTTTCGGTCGACGCCGCTGTAGTGCCGGCAGATGACGAGGTGCGTACGTCCGTGTGTAAGAAGCCCCTGTGTGCGTGTGTCACGCACTTCTGAAGACATTAGCTGCACGGTCGTAACATATATGCGGTATGGAAGCGTTCTCGAGAAACGCTTGTCAAGCCTACGGTAGCAGGGTTTCCTGATGGACGCATGTTGCAAGGGTAGCGCTGACTGGTGCCGTTATTTTCTTTCTCTACGAACGGTTTTGTTTTTTTATGAAACGCGACTATTATTGCCGGATCGCTTCAGGATCACACAGGGGGCTACGCTTGTGCGTATACGGGCCTCATCTCTCTTGGTCTTTAAACCGAGCAAATTGGACCGGTTTCATTCCGTAATATGTTCCACAATACATTCCGTAGGTTGCGGAAGATACCCCCCCCCCCCTGGGATCGATTTCGAATTCGAAGACCGTGTTCATGTAGTCGCGGAATGTCCGTGGTACGAAGAGGAGAGGGAAGTGTACATGACTAAGCTGGGAAAAATAGAAGGGAGGTACAGGGAGGTGTTTGAGGCATGGAATAGAGAGGAGAGGACGGTAGCTGTACTGGGGAGTAGGAAGTGGTTTGAAAAGGCGGGAAAGGGATATCGTTATGAGAGACAGACTAGGGAAGACATTTTTGAGCCACCTTTGGCAAAGTAGGAAGGAACGATTGGCCATCAGTGATCGGTCCTGTGGGAATAATGCTCCGTCCTCTCGAGGACGCGTGGTCCATGGTCTAACCGCTAAGGCATGCAAAACATAGAGTGCGCCCCCCCCCTGGGATCGATTTTCATAATCAGAAATACTCTGCATCAGAAAACCGTGCAGGTGCCGTCGAGATGTGGCGTTTTGGAATCTTCTCGTGGAGAGCTTTCCCAGAACGCATCGTGTTTTTTAGGCATCCCCTTTTCGTCGTGGAGTAATCGAGCTGCGATTATCGGTCCAGGGGGTGTGGCAACTTCTGCAACCTACTTTCGAACCCCCCCCTCCCCCCCGTTTTTTGGCGACCAAAATAGGAACAAACGTGCGCTCCTTTGGGTGTGTTTGCCTCGCGTAGATTGTGATGGTGATACAGCCGCCTCTGCTGCTGCTACTGCAGCTTCTTGCCTTATCGATTGAAGCACGCCAGTTCGACAGGGCATGCAGCCAACCCCGGTCTTTCTGGCACATTGCATGGTGTCGTGTTCGTCATGGGCGATTGTTTTTTTTTTATTTGAGTGCTTGCCCTGAGCGGACGACCTCGTCCTGTGATCGTGTTGTTGATGGCGCCTCCTGTTTGTGGGCCACTCAATAGCCCGCAGGAAGCGGTGATTTGTTGGCGGATAGGTACGCTGCTTGGTTTGCCGGCAGAAAAGAAACGGAGGGGTATTTCAGTTAGGGCAATGGGCGTGGTGTTGATGCATTGTATAGTCAACTGTGCGTTGGATCGCTCATGGCACTTTTTTGCACGCCTGGCCTGGTCTCCCCCCGGCCGTGCTCGCCAGACAGCCTCTGGTTTTGCGGCGAGAAGCGTTTTCTTGCACGGTGCAAAATAACGGAGAACAAACAAAGAAATAACTCGTAAGAAATAAGCGTCGACTGCTGGTTGCTGTGCACACGACGAGCATCTCGTTCGTCGGCAGCTGCTGCTGCTGCTGCTCCTCCTGCCCACACCCTTCGTTCTCTGGTAGATTTCGTGTTCTCCTCGTCGTGTTAATGACGCTGTTCTTTTCGGCCTCTCCTTGTGCGCGGGGGACGGTGGCGTGTGCAAGCAGTCGACCGCACGAGAGGGGACCGGCGACTGGGAAGCGGGGAGCAGCGGGAAGAGAGAGCCGGGGAGGAAGCGACTCAAGGTGAGACGGGGTAATGGGGCCGCCGGCCACACCAGGCCAACAAAAAGGGTGTGTTCGTGCGTGTGAGGGTTTTGCTGTTATTCGTGTTGTTTCAATGTTTTATTTTTGTTCTTTCTCTGCCCCCTTCCCAGGCGTCTTGTCTTGCCGATCGCTCGCCACTGCTTTTGTTGTCGGGATGTTGCGTCTGCTGGTCTCTCTGTCTCTTGGCCAAGGACGAAGACGCACGTGCGCCTCGTGACCCCTCCGCTGCGATAGAGTTTTGGCGGTTGCGCGCGGCGAACGAAGGAACCGACGACCCTTGCGTGTGCTGTTGCGGGTGACGTTGGCTTTCGGGAAGCTATCTGCACCAAAAGATGCGACGTTCCGAGTAGCCCCCCTCCGACACCCCCTCCGCCTCACCACGCCCCAGGCTCTAACATGCGCACCCGGGTTGCAGATTCCCCCACAAATTGTACGCGTTTTCTATTTGTACAAGGCATTAATAACGCGGAGGCAGCCGCTTTCCTGTAGGGACCGGCCGTTATTCGTCCATGACTCCGGCTGCAGTAGCGATACGATATATGGCCAAAGCTTCTTTTAGACTAGCCTCTACAGCGTGATGCCACCAATAATTTGGACGGGGTAGTTTTTAAAGGCGTACCATGTATAGAGCGCTGAAGGTCAAATTTGGGAGGATCTTCCGGAGAGCTTTCCAAAGAACATTGGAGGTAGATGCGGAGGGCGTGTTTGCTCGATGTAGGCGGTAGATTGCTTCACTGGAACGACCCTTGTGGTGGCGATACAAAGTTGCGCCAACCCCTCGGTGCAACTTATGCCTACGTGATTCACTCTGACGAAGGGTCGAGCGAGTTCGTCAAACTCCTTCGAGTGTTGTATGGCAGCGTGAAGTTTGGTGCTGAGAGTTGCGAAATGGGCTTGAATCAGTAGTTCTCTTGTCGTTTTTTCCTGGCACGGCATTTGCCAGGTTCAGAGCGAAGCCAGGGCGAATCAAAAGTCTGTGCGTGTAGAACAATATGGGGGTATCCTGCTGGGTTCATAGCATGCAGCCATCTGTGTGGGGAGCACCGGCGGTGACGAAGGTGTGAACCGGATTGTGGCACAAGTCAACACATCATGGGGGCTCGCTCACACGGGGTACTATCGAATTTCACGGAGCCCCCCCCCCCCCTTTTGGTCAGTTTTTTTTTCTTTTTGTGGAACCTGTCGCCCGGGTGTGCGCGAGCAATCCGGCGAGCAGCATTCCGCTTCCCACGTTTGTTTTATTTCCCGCGGTTCATTCTCGTTCGAACGCTTTTCGATGAGGCCGAAGGGAAACTCTATGTTCGTGCCGAGCCTAAAGCGCTATTTGTTGTGCATATGTTCTAGAGGAACCTCGTGGTCAGGGAAGAAGAGCATTACACGCTCCCGATGGGCTTCGATTTTTTGCCGTTTGCCGGCCGTTGCTTTGCTCAGCTGGCGTTTTCCGACTGTTCGCGCGTTCTCCAAAATATGACCGCATCCGACCCAACTTCTCCTGGCCGAATCGTCTTCCATTTGGTTCTCCGACCGCCCTTACCCCCCGCCCCCCCGCGCCGCCCTTGCAATCTCCGACCCCCCATCGAAACAGGTGGAAGTCGCCCCAGAGGCCCCCGTGATGAGCGAATAAGTAGTTGGGGGGGGGGGGGGGGGTACGGGACCTTCATCGCATTCGCATTGAGTTGATTTGTTTTTCGCTTGCCGGTCTTGCTGGTCGCAACCCTGTTCGGCTGGACTGCAACAGCCCTCAGCCCGTTTTTCTTTTTCTTTCTGTTATTTGTTTAGCCAGTTTCGTGTGAGGTTTCTCGTCGCCCCGGGTGGAAAGAGCGGAACGGGAGGGGGGGCATTTGTCAACGTTTTGTTCGTGTGGATCTGTGCTAGGCGCGAAACTTTCGGCAAGAAAGCTGGCGGGAATGGCAAGACCAGGGGTGTTTTTGCCGTTTTACGTTTGCATGAATGTGCATGAATTTCCGCTCCGCTCGAGCGGAGCTCCTTCCCCGTGTCGTACGCTGCGTTTATCGCATCGTCATACAACCACACCCGAAAGCAGCAGCGCAGCAGCGGCATGATGCATGGTACCCACGGCAAGCGACGCACTCGTCGCGGGGGGAAGGAAGGAGGGTGCAGAAAAACGAAAAAAACGGAGATTACACCTGTACGTAAAGGGAGCCGAGTAGGAGAGGCGTGAGCAATGTACGTGTGCGGCGCGAAGGCTGGTCGGTGTGCGTGCTCCTCTTGTTGAGTTGGCACACTGCGCATTGTAGTTTGCCCTTGTCCGGCCGGCCGCCGCGGTATGCCAGATTTTCGTACGGCGAGCTACTGTAGCCGCCATTCCGCTGTACTCCCTCCAACGCGGTTGTCGGGGGGACCCGATGTTTACAATCGCCTGCAGATGATGTTCTTCCAACAGGGTGGCAGCACGTAATATAGAGGAACATGCCCCGAGAGAGTGGCACAGGGGGGGGGCAGCAGTTGACGTTACGGTCGAGACTTCGTATGCACAGCATGCTCGCCGTTCTTTTTTTTGGGCGCCGCGCTTTTGCTAGATTCAAAATGTAGCATACGAACGAGTGAAACTGTCTGTGTGAGAACTTGAGTTTCGTTTTCGTCTGCCAAGAGTTGGTCCCGCCCGGAAGCAAGAGGCACCCTCTTGTGCCCACGCTCTTGTAGTAGAAACGAACAAGCAGTTACGTCCGTTTAGAGCGCCATGTACATTCACACACGCATACCAAAATGCATGCCGCATTGGGCGCATCGGCGTGCTCGGTGCAGAGGGGACCGATAGGCAGCCGCTCTCGCCGCCGTCGCGACACGGGGTGAGATTTGTGACATCAAGACGAGGGACGATCCATGTAGCACCTAAGACCAATAATATGTGGAGGCACGAAGGGACGAGAAAGAACCGGATACTTGAAGAGTGCAGCAGTTATTGCTCTGTTTTGCCAATTTCCACGTCGTCGTCTTCGCCGAGAAATTCGTGCTCGCGGGGGTGCTTCCGACCCGCTTGGGGGTTGTGCCGAACATAGGCATCTAGGCTCGACGCGTTCGGTTGGTAAGCGGTCGGTCGGAGGCGAATTGAGACGGGCACGATGATGGGTGACTTGCGCGAAGAAGGTTTTGGTCTCTGTTGCGCATCAAAAACCAAACCTACCTGTGGGCTAACCGATTCACTCTTGGTGCCCGAGTACGGCGGCATTTTCTCATTTCGGCTTGGTTTGAGAGTTGGCTATCTCCGGGCTCTTCTCTCTCGCGAAGTTCTCGTTGTTCGGTCGACGTTCTCGAGATCGTTGCAACAGATTTCGGAGTGGGTTGGTAGGAGTGCAACGGCTGCTGCGACATCGTCAGCCCTTCCTGCGAGTTTGGCACAGAAAGTATTGTTGCGTTTTTCGTGTGAGAGAAATCGCGCTCTTCTTCGGCCTTCTCTATTGCGAAAGAGTGGTGACTTCGTTGTAGGAGTTCGCCGCAACCCTCGACGCCAGACCGAAGCCACAAACCGCCCAAACGTTTGATACCAACTCAGGGCTGAAGTCCACCCTCTGTCCTCCACCAATATCGACCGCAAATGTCCACCCTTCGGTTGACGCGTAGACGCGTATCGCGGTGTGCGGAGCGTAAATTCACTGTCAATTGGTGGTTCGTGCGTAAATGCGCGCTTTCTTTTGGGTTGCATACCCTAGTTTTCGCTTCGAACTGAAATAAATGAAGGTGACATGAATGCCCGGAAGAATTTGCGCAAAAGAATCAACTGCCTTTCGTTGTGTGTTGACATTCTGTATGCGATGCTCCTTAATCCTCGCCGTGAATCGCGAACTCGCTGTGAAGTGAAAGTTTTTCATATTGAACCACATGGTAATGGCCTTCCGGGGTCCGGTCTGTAGGTGTCGGTGAAGTAAATGTTTTTCGCCTGCTGCAGCTACTACACGCAGCTACCGCGCTTTTGAGCGTTAAATGTTTTGGGACAAGCCTCGCAATTTTTGTCCCGTTACCAGCAACGTTGCATTGTTTCCTAACGTTTTCTCGTGGTATGAATTGTGGATGAATGATTCCTCTTGGGATTGATCGGTCCATTGCCTCAGAGAGTGACATGTTATTTTACACGGGTGGTATTTGGTGAGGAATCAATTCGGTGATGTTCAGATCGGCTTGCGCGCGATCATCACAAGCCCCAGCTCACGCCATACATAGCTTGGAGTTTTCCTGCCTATCCTGGGGGAGCTTTATCCCTCCAACACGAAATGGAGTTGGGGGGGGGCATGAACGCACTGTCTGAGGTTGTACTACAATACAGCAGTGCCCGCCGCTTTGCCGACAGAAGCAAAAATCTCTCTCTCTCTCTCTACATCTGCCCAAACCCTTCCGTCGCAAGACCTTTCCCAGATATTGCTCACACGGAAAGACCCTGTTGTGATTTGCTGTTGTTGGCGTTATCTTCACCAACCAACCGTGGTCCCAATTTTGACCATAAACTTGTATATTCCGGCGGAATCAACGGACGCGGGCGCTTTCCGTGTTGAAATATTTTCGTTCAAACTTTGACCCAAACAAGGGAATAATAGTGAAGTACACACACCGGAACCAACCAAAGAAGTCGGCACCACCATTCTTTCATCAATAATTCCACACACGTTTGAGTTCTTACACAACGGTCATGCCATCAGGATCTCACATCGCCTGCACCTAGTTGTTCTTGTTGCCAAATAGTAGTGCTTTCACAATGGTACCTTAGCACGATACGGTTCCATTGATCCACTCAAACATCCACCAATCCTACTACCCAAGTCAACTCCTGGGATCTGCCCATCCTACGCTGCTTGTCCTTTCAACCGCGGTAGCCGAACCATGCTCGTCAGTTCCCATACCTCACTCTCTCTGCTGCACGCACCGGTCTTGGGTGGCTGGTCCATTTACAGTTTTCCAGAAAACCCGCAGTGACCATTCGCCCCACTAGGGGGAGGGCCTACACTTAACGGAGTCAGTATCGGGTATGAGTTTCACTCATTCGCTGGATGCTCTACTTCATGCAGCTCGAGCCTGCCCCGCTGAACCAGCACCCCTCCCTCCCGTACTACACACACACTGATTCGCCACCCTCGGGATGAAGCACCTTGCAGAAGATGGCGCTATCCTTAGACTCAGACTTGCGATGTCCTCATCAACCTATACTCGCCGATCTACATTGACCACTGCGAAACGTTGGGAAAAACCTTCACGCTTCAACTCCACGAGGGGGATTGGAAAGTGTTCAACTATTGAAATCACCGTTTTGACGAAGGGTTCCTCAAGTGCCTTTGCCTATGAAGGGGTACTCGAAAAATGCACGGGGCTGTGGCGCCGGGGTCGGAACAAAATTGACCGTGGTGTTTGAGAACGCCGCCCACGCAGCAGTCATCTCCGGTCAGCCCGTCCGGTTTGTTCCGGGAGCATCCCTTGCCGCCACACTGCCCGCACGCGAGCTGAAATTGTGGGGGAGGAACACGCGAGCACAATTCGGGGATAGCTCAGGTTGGTATTCACAAGGATATGATCACAACACCTACATATTGTCTGGCACGGCCCAAAGAACGACGAAAGAGGGAGCCGCGTCATGCGTTCATACACTAGCGTTAGATCCTTGCAACAACCCACGTTGGAACAGTTCTCACCGGGCAACAGACGGAGCTGCTGTAGAGTTCTCCTACGATGCCGGGGGGGCCGTTGATGCCGCAATGGCGACCGCCTATCGTGTTTGAGATCGTGCACAATGACAAAAATAGTTGGTGAGAGTAACCCGCTACCGTCCCATGCGAGGCGCTCCCAGGAGCTCTTTCGAATTGAACAACCGGGAAACAAACAGAGACTCTCTATCAAACAAACGTGTAATCACGTGCGATGCCAACGGAGGGGAGATGTGGCACCGTATGGTGATGCGCGGGCTCACGATGTGGTATGTATTGAGTATTATTTGAAGGTCAAATACCTGTGAACTTCTGCTTCGACTTCAGCTTAGGCGTGACCTTCGTTGTGGTGGGCCCTAACCAATTTGGCGGACGAGCACGAACGGAAGGAGGAGAAAGCGAAGGTAGACGTGTGAAAATGGAAACAGATTGGTATCCCGAGAGTTCGCGTGGGCAATCGAAGGCACACGGGCGTCATCCTGTGCCAGGCGTTTCTCTGGCGTGTTCCCTCTTTCCGTGAAAGGGCTCACCGTCGATGATACACGGGGCTGTGCAGCCAGACTCAGAGCAATGCGGCTGGTGGTCGAGGACGCCGCTGATGCAGCAGTCGGTACCGGTCAATCCGTCCGGTTTGTTCTTGCTGCAATTGCGGCCCCCACACGTCCCGCATCCAAGCTGTTGGTGCGGAAGAAAACACGAGGAGGCGTGCACGGTACGGGTAACGTATCTTGACAGTCAATACTGCGCCAAAGGCGCACCAAAGTGGCGGGCAACGGGCGACGGAAGGTGTGCTTGGTGTCGCCGTTGACTTGCTGGCAGTGAAGGCCACACAGCACGCTACTTGTTAAACTTGAGAAATTACTCCTCGTTACCGGACAGCAGACGGTGCCCTTGGCGCTCATGCCGACGATTCCCGCGATGTGCGCGTACATGCCGCACGTCTCGCCCCCTGTGCACCAGGAGTCATTGGGGGGGGGGTCCACGTTCGTTGGCCAAGGGAAAGTAGTGATCGTGCGGGTTGCTGATCAGTGTGTGTGTCCGTATCTCTTTTCACTCCGAAGCCGTGGGGGACGAGCGAGCGACGCTTGTCTGTGTGTGAATATGAAAAACTTGATGCGTACGAGGGACGGCCCTCTCTCGACAAGGTACTTCCAGATTTGCCTTTTCCACGGAATATCGTTCACCGTACTTCCCGGGGGAAGCACACGTCCGGTAAGTCGCTACTCAACGCGATTTTACCTGACGTAGGTCTTGGTTCAGGTGTGGGCTTCGTTTCCTCTAGATGCAGGAGGCAGGGCCACGCGCGGGTGATTTGTTGTTATTTGTGGTTGTTGGAGGGATCCGAAGAGAGTGTGGGACGAACGGAAGGAGATGAAGGTGTAATGTCAAGTTGTTGCTGCGCAGGTCGAGACACACGCAGTTGCTCCCTACGTTTCGCCGACGTCTCCAACACTCTCTCCATGCAAGGGCTCACCGTCGATGATACACGGGGCTGTGGCGCCAGGGTCGGAGCAACGTTGTTGGCGTTCGAGTATGCCGCTCACGCAGCAGTCGTCACCGGTCAATCCGTCCGGTTTGTTCTTGGAGCATCCCTTGCCGCCACACTGCCCGCAAGCGAGCTGTTTCGGTACGAGGAGAACATACGTGACCAGATCAGAATGACTGAGGTTTTGGTGCTTACAACGCACAAGCCAATCACGAGCGCCTAGACAATATGTCCGGAACTGCACGAAGGGCGACGAGAGTGTGTCGCGATGCGCCATGCCATGTGCTGGTGATGCACTCGTGAAGTCCAAGCCTTGCAACTACCCACGTGGGAGGAGCTCTCACCGGGCAACAGACGGAGCCGCTGTCGTTGCCTCCCACGATGCCGGGGGGGGCGTTGATGCCGCATTGGCGACCACCTGTGTCGTCAGCGATCGGTCACGACGATATCATTTTTAGGTGGGAGCAACGGGCCATTTCACCTCGCGAATCTAGAGAGACGCCAGCTTGGCGTTCGTCGGTAGCTCCTCCAAATCGAAGGTCTGATGATCACAACAATTTCTAGCACATTCGATGCCAACGGACGGCAGTATGTGATACCGTGCGTGATGCGCGGACTCACTCACGTGGTAGGATACATCAGGGCAATGTGAGCATGTGAGCATGTGAGCATCGGTTACCTGTAACGGGCTTCTTCGGCCTCGTCGTGGTCTTCTTTCCGATGGGCCCTGAAGAGTGGATAGATATTCGAGCATACATGGAAGGATGGGTGGGCGAAGGTAGACAAAGGTGGACGAACGGACATCGGTATCCCGACCGTTCAATTTGGCAATCGGAGGCACACGGGCGTCATCCTGTGCCAGGCGTTTCCCTGGCATGTTCCCTCTTTCCGTGAAAGGGCTCACCGTCGATGATACACGGGGCTGTGCTGTCAGGCTCAGAGCAATGCGGCTGGTGGTCGAGGACGCCGCTGATGCAGCAGTCGGTACCGGTCAATCCGTCCGGTTTGTTCTTGCTGCAATTGCGGCCCCCACACGTCCCGCATCCAAGCTGTTGGTGCGGAAGAACACACGAGGAGGTGTGTACGGTACGGGTAACGTATCTTGACAGTCAATACTGCGCCAAAGGCGCACCAAAGTGGCGGGTATCGGGCGACGGTGTGCCGCAGTATGTTGCGCATCGCCGTTGACTTGCTAGCAGTGAAGGCCACACAGCACGCTACTTGTTAAACTTGAGAAAATACTCCTCGCTACCGGACAGCAGACGGTGCCCTTGGCGCTCATGCCGACGATTCCCCCGATGTGCGTGTACATGCCGCACGTCTCGCCCCCTGTGTAGCAGGAGTCAATGGGGGGGGCTCCACGTTGTTCGTCGGCCAAGTGATATCATGCTTGAATATTGTGTGGAACGGTAGGTGTGAACCCATAAGTCTTTCACTGCGAACCGTTTGTGCACAAGCGAGCAACGCTGCTCTGTGTTGGAAGAGATACATTATTTTCGCACTGTGGGACGGCCCCCTACCCTAACATGGCGCTCCCAGGGGCGTGTTCTCCACAGGATATCGAACAGTGATGTACTCCTGAATACACTGCTACTCTATCATGATTTACCTGGCGAAGGCGTAGGGTCAGATGTGGGCTTCGTCTCGTCTAGACGCAGGAGGCAGGGCCACACATGTTGGCATTTGTGAGTTATTGCAGCGTCCGAAGGAAAGGGAACGAAGGTGTCATGTCCGGAGGCAACGAAGGTGTGATGGGCAGGTCAGGACAGAAGTAACGGAACTCGAAGAGGTGCACACACACTACTGGATGGAGCTGCATGACAGAGAAACCCTAAGGGAGCACGCGATTGAAGAACAGCGTACGTCGAGACACTATTATAGCTACAGAGGTGTTCACAATATACAATAAAAAAACAAGGCCATACTGCTGTATTTGGAGTTACGTGGTCTTTGCATCCGTCGACTTGATTTGTGCTTCGTATACATAGTAGTCTAGGCTGTGTGCATGCAGTGACGAACACATTCTTGGCTCTCGAAATCTTCATGCAATTCAACCTACAGTATCGATAGTACTGTACGCATGTAGCCTGTTGAATGTCCCGATGGGATCTACCCTCGATGATGCACGGGGCTGTCGCGCCCGGCTCGGAGCAGTAAAGCTGGTTTCTTAGGACGACACTGATGCAGCAATCCCCCCTGGTCAATCCGTCCGGCTTGTTCTTGCCGCATCCGCTGCCGCCACACCTTCCGCATCCAAGCTGTTTGTAGGGGGTGCATGGGGGAGGTGACGGCGGTGGACGTAACTGGCGAAAACATCAATCTCGCGAACATTACCTTTGACACGCCAACGAGCCGGATCTGGGCATGGCACGTGAGTCGTTAGTGATCGTCTGATAATGAACATCATGTAGCTCACCGGGCAGCAGACGGTGCCGTTGTCATTCGCGCCGACGACCCCTTCAATGTCCGTGTACATGCCACACATCTCGACCCCTGTGCATCAGGAGTCAATCGGCCGAGCCGGTGAAGGCAAAGTCGCGATCCTCATGGATTGCTGCTGAACGGTGTGCATGATTAGATACGTCATTCACTCTGAAGCTTTTGCGGACGAGCGGGCAGCGCGGCTCGGTGTATGAAGCGATAGACATGTACGCATCGGGGACGGCCCCCTATCCCTCGACTTGACACGCCCAGATACGCCTTTCCCAAAAGACAACATATGCCGTACTGTCCAGGTGATGCACAACTGAGTACTTGCTACCCAACTTATTTACCTGGCGCAGGGGAAGGTTCAGGGGTGGGCTTCGCCTCCTCTAGATGCAGGAGCATGGCAGGCACACGGATCCGAACGAAAGGGAACGAGCTTTAGTAATGTTGTATGGTCTTGCAGCCGCCGCCGATTTGTACAAGCTGTGAGGTGTGCAGTAACAAAACATGTGGTTGACTATCGGATATGTAGCTTTTTGGATTTCCCGATAGGGCCAACCTTCGATGATGCACGGGGCTGTCGCGCCTGGCTTGGAGCAGTAAAGCTTGTTTCTAAGGACTCCCCTGATGCAGCAATCCCTCCCACCCAATCCGTCCGGCTTGTTCTTGTAGCATCCGCTGCCACCACACCTCCCGCATCCAAGCTGTTGGTAGGCAGCGTGATAGGCGAACGTATCAATCTCGCGAGCCTTTACGTTTCACACGCTAGCAAGCCGGATGCGACCATTACGCGTCAGGCATTGATGCACGTCAGATAGTAAACATCATGTGAGGTCAGTGCCGGAGGATCCGAGATTTTTGGGGGTGGAGTGGCAAAAATGTAGTAATCCTCACCGGGCAGCAGACGGTGCCGTTGTCATTTATGCCGACGATTCCTTCAATGTCCGTGTACTCGCCGCAAGTCGCTTCCGCTGTGTTGCAAAAACCACCCGGTCGAGTTCCACGTTCGTACGACAATATTAGGGTGGAGATCCTTGGAGTGTCTGCCGCGCGAGAGCAGGCAATGCGGTATCCCTGTGCAACGAGAGCTTGCGTGAGCGCGGTGCCGCAACCCTGTTCCTCGACATGGCCTCCCTGATGAACTACATGAAACATTCTGCACCATCAACGGAACATTACGTTTGCCATTACCGTTTTCTGCCGAGTGTCGTTACCTGACGTAGGTGTAGGGTCGGGTGATACATGTCGAACAGGTGTGGGCTGAAGCGTGGGCGCGGGCGTCGGCTGAAGCGTGGGCCCGGGTGTGGGGTCAGGCGTCAGTTCTTCTTGCGCGGGCGCGGGCGCCGGCTCTTCTTGCGTGGGCGCAGGTGTGGGCTCCGTTCCCTCTGGACGTCGTTGGCAGTTGGTGAGGGGCGCGACGGGGGTTAGACAATAATCGAAAGGATACGGAGGATTTCGTCGTGTTCAGGGGCAGGTAGGGACTCACGCATTCGTGAATAGGCATTACGTGTGCAATCTCAAAGACACACATGAGGCCAAGCGCGAGAACGGTGGGCGGATACATCATAGTACTGCGAGTAGTTCGACTCGACGAATGCAGCTGCTGGATGCTCCCTACCTGGCGCAAGTGTCGGGTCGAGCATCAGATCATGGGTGGGCTCAGTCGTTGACTCAAGGGTTGGCGCTTGCGTTGGCACCGGTGCGGGATGAAGTGTGGGCACCGGTGTGGGGCGGAGCGCGGGCGCCGGCGTTGGCGGAAGCGTGGGCGCGGTTGTGGGCTGAAGCGTGGGCCCGGGTGTGGGATCAGGCGTCAGCTCTTCTTGCGTGAGCGCGGGCGCCGGCTCTTCTTGCGTGGGCGCGGGCGCCGGCTCTTCTTGCGTGGGCGCAGGTGTGGGCCCCGTTCCATCTGGACGTCGTTGGCAGTTGGTGACGGGCGCGACGGGGGTTGGACAATAATCGAAAGGATCTGCACACGGAGGATTTCGTCGTATTCAGGGGCAGGTAGGGACTCGCGGATTCGTGAATAGGCATTACGTGTGCAATCTCAAAGACACACACGAGGCCAAGCGCGAGAACGGTGGGCGGATACATCACAGTACTGCGAGTAGTTCAACTCGACGAATGCAGCTGCTGGATGCTCCCTACCTGGCGCAAGTGTCGGGTCGAGCATCAGATCATGGGTGGGCTCCGGCGTTGACTCAAGGGTTGGCGCTTGCGTTGACACCGGTGCGGGATGAAGTGTGGGCACCGGTGTGGGGCGGAGCGCGGGCGCGGGCGTTGGCTGAAGCGTGGGCGCGGTTGTGGGCTGAAGCGTGGGCCCGGGTGTGGGGTCAGGCGTCAGCTCTTCTTGCGTGGGCGCGGGCGCCGGCTCTTCTTGCGTGGGCGCAGGTGTGGGCTCCGTTCGCTCTGGACGTGTTTGGCAGTTGGTGAGGGGCGCGACGGGAGTTGGACAATAATCGAAAGGATCTGCACACGGAGAATTTCGTCGTATTCGCGGTCAGGTAGGGACTCGCGCATTCGTGAATAGGCATTACGTGTGCAATCTCAAAGACACACATGAGGCCAAGCGCGAGAACGGTGGGCGGATACATCATAGTACTGCTGGTAGTTCGACTCGACGAATGCAGCTGCTGGATGCTCCCTACCTGGCGCAAGTGTCGGGTCGAGCATCAGATCATGGGTGGGCTCCGGCGTTGACTCAAGGGTTGGCGCTTGCGTTGGCACCGGTGCGGGATGAAGTGTGGGCACCGGTGTGGGGCGGAGCGCGGGCGCGGGCGTTGGCTGAAGCGTGGGCGCGGTTGTGGGCTGAAGCGTGGGCCCGGGTGTGGGGTCAGGCGTCAGCTCTTCACGCGTGAGCGCGGGCGCCGGCTCTTCTTGCGTGGGCGCAGGTGTGGGCTCCGTTCCCTCTGGACGTGTTTGGCAGTTGGTGAGGGGCGCGACGGGGGTTAGACAATAATCGAAAGGATATGCATACGGAGGATTTCGCCGTGTTCAGGGGCAGGTAGGGACTCGCGCATTCGTGAAAAGGCATTACGTGTGCAATCTCAAAGACACATACGAGGCCAAGCGCGAGAACGGTGGGCGGACATCATAGTACTGCGAGTAGTTCGACTCGACGATAGCAGCTGCTGGATGCTCCCTACCTGGCGCAAAGTGTCGGGTCGAGCATCAGATCATGGGTGGGCTCCGGCGTTGACTCAAGGGTTGGCGCTTGCGTTGGCACCGGTGCCGGATGAAGTGTGGGCACCGGTGTGGGGCGGAGCGAGGGCGCGGGCGTTGGCTGAAGCGTGGGCGCGGTTGTGGGCTGAAGCGTGGGCCCGGGTGTGGGGTCAGGCGTCAGCTCTTCATGCGTGGGCGCGGGCGCCGGCTCTTCTTGCGTGGGCGCAGGTGTGGGCTCCGTTCCCTCTGGACGTCGTTGGCAGTTGGTGACGGGCGCGACGGGGGTTGGACAATAATCGAAAGGATCTGCACACGGAGGATTTCGTCGTATTCGCGGTCAGGTAGGGACTTCGCGGATTCGTGAAAAGGCATTACGTGTGCAATTTCAAAGACACACATGAGGCCAAGCGCGAGAACGGTGGGCGGATACATCATAGTACTGCGAGTAGTTCAACTCGACGAATGCAGCTGCTGGATGCTCCCTACCTGGCGCAAGTGTCGGGTCGAGCATCAGATCATGGGTGGGCTCCGGCGTTGACTCAAGGGTTGGCGCTTGCGTTGACACCGGTGCCGGATGAAGTGTGGGCACCGGTGTGGGGCAGAGCGCGGGCGCGGGCGTTGGCTGAAGCGTGGGCCCGGGTGTGGGGTCAGGCGTCAGCTCTTCATGCGTGGGCGCGGGCGCCGGCTCTTCATGCGTGAGCGCGGGCGCCGGCTCTTCTTGCGTGGGCGCAGGTGTGGGCTCCGTTCCATCTGGACGTCGTTGGCAGTTGGTGACGGGCGCGACGGGGGTTGGACAATAATCGAAAGGATATGCACACGGAGGATTTCGCCGTGTTCAGGGGCAGGTAGGGACTCGCGGATTCGTGAATAGGCATTACGTGTGCAATCTCAAAGACACATACGAGGCCAAGCGCGAGAACGGTGGGCGGATACATCATAGTCTGCTGGTAGTTCAACTCGGCGAATGCAGCTGCTAGATGCTCCCTACCTGGCGCAAGTGTCGGGTCGAGCATCAGATCATGGGTGGGCTCAGGCGTTGACTCAAGGGTTGGCGCTTGCGTTGGCACCGGGGCGGGCAGAAGTGTGGGCACCGGTGTGGGGCGAAGCGCGGGCGCGGGCGTTGGCTGAAGCGTGGGCGCGGTTGTGGGTTGAAGCGTGGGCCCGGGTGTGGGGTCAGGCGTCAGCTCTTCTTGCGTGGGCGCAGGTGTGGGCTCCGTTCCCTCTGGACGTAGTTGGCAGTTGGTGAGGGGCGCGACGGGGGTTGGACAATAATCGAAAGGATGTGCATACGGAGGATTTCGTCGTATTCGGGGTCAGGTAGGGACTCGCGCATTCGTGAATAGGCATTACGTGTGCAACCTCAAAGACACATACGAGGCCAAGCGCGAGAACGGTGGGCGGATACATCATAGTACTGCTGGTAGTTCGACTCGACGAACGCAGTTGCTGATTTCTCGCGCCAGGTGTCGGGTCGAGCATCAGCTCATGGGTGGACTGAGTCGTGGGCGCGGGTGTTGGCTGAAGCGCGGGCTCAGGCGTTGACTCAAGGGTGGGTCTTGCGTGGGCGCGCTTGTGGGCTGAAGTGTCGGCACCGGGGTGGGGTGGAGCGAGGGCGCCGGCGTTGGCTGACAAGTAGGCGGGGACGTCGGCTGAAGCGTGGGCACGGGCGTCAGCTGACGTGTTGGCGCCGGCGTGGGGTGAAGCGTGGGGGCGGGCGTTGACTCAGACGTTTGTTCAGGCGTTGGCCCAGGCGTTGGCTCAGGGGTAGACTCGAGCGTGGGCTCTTGGGTCGGCGCGGGACTCGGCTCAGTGATGGGCTCTGGTGTGCGCTCCATCTCCTCTGGACGTGGTTGTTGGTTGTCGGACGAGTGGAAGGGGAGGATTGAGGCGAATGAAACGAAGCGGAGGAAACTCGATGTGGTCGGGGGCAAGCAGCGACTGGCGCATGCGGAGAAGGCGAGGAATTCGCACTCGCAAAGACGCTCACTGCTCTTCGTGAGAACGGTGGGAAGAGAATCGCTCGAAATTGCGAACGGTTTGCTCGTCGAGAACGAGACGGGCTGATACAGGTGCGAGGGACATCAGATTGCACGCGATTGTCACTGGGGTGTGCTCGGCATCGACGGGGCTCACCTTCGATGACGCACGGAGCAGCGGCGCCTGGTTCAGAGCAAGATCCCTTGTGTTTGAGGACGTCGCTAGCGCAGCACTCATCCCTGGTCAATCCGTTCCGCCTCCTTCTGCGACACCTTCTGCCACCACACTCCCCGCACGCGAGCTGTACGAAGGGAGGGGCACGCGCGAAGAAGGTCAACGAAGTGCGTATTATGGTGTGAGAAAACGACATCAATCTCGCGGCCCGGGAAGGACTTTGATGACAAACGATGGTGAACAATTGCCAGGCACTTGTCGTCTGATCGAGACTGTCACGTGACAGCTCGTATCACATTGTGAACTCTCACCGGGCAGCAGGCGGTGCCCTTGGCGGTCTTGCCGACGAATCCTTCGATGTCCGTGAAAACGCCGCAAGTCTCTCCACCTGTGTCAGGTGTCGATTCGGTCGGGTTTCATACTCGCATGTCAAAGGCAGAGTTGTACTCACACACGACTGCGAGACCGTGAGTGAGTGCGGTCATCGTTCATCACTCCAAAGCACGTACGGCCGAATGGGTTACGCGGCTTCGTTGTGCAAATTATGGAACAATGTGCGGACATCCGGTGAGAGATGCAGTGCCTCTCTCGACGTGGCAGCGTCGGGTGCATGACGAACATACATATTTCTGGTCCATTATTGCCTGTGAAGACAAGAGCCGAACGAGAGCATCTACGGGATATTGCAAAATTTCCGCGAGGTTTGCCAATATTCAGTGGTAGCCACCTGGTTTAGACTTCCGGTGGGGCGTGGGTCCAGGCGCCGTCCTCGCTTCTGGAAGTAGGAGACCCAGATTGACGAACGTGAGGTTTGTTCATCGTGAGAGGAATCCAGCCCGGGTGCGCGTCGAATCAAACAACAACGCAAGACGTGCGATACAGTCGGGGGTGGAATGGACTAGTGCTTTCGAGCACGCGCGAGGTGTAAGTGCAACACACGGGGTTGCGCGAGAGAGACGGAGTACAGCCAATGTCGGCCGGCTTCCTAGGAGGCAAGCCTTGATGCGTACCGTATTTCTCGTCCTGCTTTACGTCATGTACGCTCGATGTAAACACGGGATCAATGGCTTTCCTTCCACGGCCGTTAAAAGTCTGTTGCAAGTTCGACGGCAAGCTAACTCAGCAAGCAAGTAGGGCTATCTAGCGGGACTACGAGCGCCGGAAAGACGAGCTTACCGCAAGTGTAGCCTCGAGTCCCAGGGCAGCAACTGGTCTGCTTAGGGCAGAAGACGGCCTTGGCAGGGGTGCACTCTGTCGTCAACAAGCGGTCGTTCGCATCACCGGTGGAGGAGGAAGCCGTTCTGTATGCCGCAAACGCGCCAGCAACGCAACGCAACGCAACGGCGACAACAACGGCATTGACAAAACCCCAAAACACAGCAAATTCTCGAACTTTTCCCCGACCGTAGACCTCCTCCCGAAACTCCACACCGCAACAATACTACTGTACTGTAGAAGGGCAAATATCACACGAAAAATCACACTCACTACAGGTGCCGTTCCTGATAGACTCGTCAGCAAGGTAGATGTTATCGGCAGTGCTGAGCACAAGCCGACCGGCCAGGAAGGCATACAAGGGACAGCGGGAGAGAGCAGAGAGCAGTGGTATTTGTCATGAGATGGTGCATCTTGTAAGGGCATGCAGGCCTTCGTGAGCTTAGAACCCCAAACGCAACGCGTAGATAGGATATAAGCGAATAACTTCACAGGCAGGAAGCAAGCACGTTCTGGGGTGTGTTAAATTACCTGTTTGTCCAGTTGTGTAGGGCTGTATGGTCATCATTCAGCTTTTCCATCTCACCTGTCAGGAAGGCACTGCATGTTGAACATGCCGTCACCATGCAACCACCTGCCGCCAAAGCCCCATCCCAAGCGAAAAGCACAGACAAGAAGTGGTTGCGTGAGACGGAACGGGATGTTTGCGATGCCAATACTCGCCGGGTAGTCCGTCGAGGGTGCCAGTGAACAGGAAACTTGGTAGAAATTCTCTCTATTGAAGCGATGTCAATAGGCAACTCAGTTGTAGCGCTTTCACGGATTAGAAGTGAAGTCATGAAGTCGACGTTCTAGGAAACACGGAGCAGCACTATGTAGTTTAAATAACTATCAGAAAGGAATACTATTCACGAAGACGCCACCCTCTACTCCATCACTAAGAAGCAACCCGTATTTCTCTCCCTGTCTGTCTCCTGTTGTTCTCTCTAACCAAAACCTTCTCTTCCAAGAGGAAGAGGTCGATGATCTGATAAACCGACCAACCAGGCAGGTAGAATTTACTTGCTTCGACGGTGGGGTGGTCTTACATGTTCTGGAGCGATGTCAGCGGCTCGAAGATGCTGGCAGGAAGGGTCGTGAGCGAGTTGTACTGAAGAGGTCTATTCGACGAAAGAGCAAGCCGAACAGCGGCGAACGCGGCGGTGGATTCCAAAGACGCAGCAATTGGATGGGTGGTCACGACTGTGTTGTACAATCAAGTCGAGGACACAGGTGGACCATACCTCCTTCCTTAATCGAAGCTGCAACAAGGTTACATTGTGGCATACCAGTTTCGCAACAAGCAGTTCACGAGCTTTGAAATACTTTGATCGCAGCGACGGCGACTCGTTCAACCGTTTCACCGACTCGAAGACAGCACCCCCCAAGTACCGCAACACATACTGCTGGCTACCCATCCATTCGCCAGCCACTGTCGACAACGCCGTATGACCTTGCCAAGCGCCATCTCGACACGACAACATCGACCGAACACCGATGCTTCGAGCTTGACATGACCATTGTCTGTCACTCCCTCGTGAAGGAAATAAAATTAATGTGACCTCACAATGTGACGACTTTGGTGAGCCCATGGAAGGTCCCAAGCTGCAGCGCGGTCAGGCCATTGCCACTCAGATCTCTGCCAACACACAACAAGCGAGGAGCGCACAGGATGCATGCAAATAAAGCTTGCTTATTCACGGCGCGTTGTATCTCGTACCTCCCTATAATCTCCGCATCGACTATTTATCACAAGTCCCATAACGGGGAACAAATATCGTGTGGTGAGGCGTAAGCACTAGAGAACGAGCGATAGTCCGGGAGGGTGGAGGCGAAATGGTAGGCATCGTAGCTTTCTGTTTCCTGTGTAGGAAATCTTCATCCGTACATGTATGCCTTTTTTCAATACCTCGTTGGTTTCCGAAGAAGTCCGTGTGAAGAGAATCTCTCAACGTCCTGTGACTTGCTCTCCATCACTCTGTAGTATGAACCTGAAAAATGAATGAACCGTTGGGTAAGAACATGCCGAACTTGAAACTCGCTTGAGCATCCACTCACAATTCTGTGACTTCCGTGGTGTCCTGGAACAGTCCAACGGGAATCGAACGCAGTTTCGGGATGTTCTGGATCTTCCTGTAATGGTGGCGTAGCCGAAAGGAAACGGGGCGTGGGCACAGTGATGTTTTGCGAGGAGGTATGAAAACCCAACACCTTGCATGCATTTCTCGGTGTTGCCAATGCCAATGAGTAAGCGTAAAGGTGGCGTAAATGTGAAAACCCAGCAAACAAGAAGATGTGTATAGTAGCGCTATGCCCTCCAAAGCCTGGTGAAGCACTGAACTCACAAATAGGTTAGGCCGGAGAGGCCCCTGAACAGGTCCGCAGGCAGCCAAGTCAGCTCCGGGCAGAACTGAACGTGCCTAAGGTTAGAAAAAGAAGGCCAGAATTGCAGGAGTACAGCAAGATTGACAGCGCGAGTGCTCTCGATTTTTCAAACAACGACAACCGCAGATGCCCGTTGACTTTCACAGGCACATGAGTCAGAGTAGCGCCAGAAAGATGGGACAAGGTGACAGGAAAGTAATATCGTAGTCTATGTATTCAACAACGTGTTCGAGCATAACTAATTTTGAAGGAGGCCATTGAAAAAGGTCACATATCTTCCCAAAGTACGTTGAGAAATATCACTCTTTTCACATGATTTCGCGGGAATATAGCAACAGGCGTTAATGTGTTGCTATTTACTCGCCGCAGGCAAGGGCTTTGGAGAAAACGATATTTCCGATCTTTTTTTCTACGAGAACCGCCCCTGAAGAACGAAACTCACAGCGCACGCAGCGAGCCGGCGACGTCATCGAAGACTCCGACCTCAAGCGTCCGAATCTCGACGCCGCCTACCATCCTGTTTGAATAGAAACATCCAGAATTTCGCCCGAAAGCAAAATCATTGGTTCCGATTGCTCGTCATAAGCGTAGGACGGAGTGAAATATTGGTGTGAAGGCCGACGAAGGCGAGTCTGCCTAGAAATGGAACGACCCGACGTGAGCCTCAAACCTTGACAATGATTGATCAAGCTGGACACGTAAGGGGTCAGTCAATCAGAGATGAGAACACGTTTTCGAGTGAGTCGTGTTGGTTGAGCTCGATAATCAAGACTGCGCGAAGAACGGGTGGCAATGGATTGGTGACCTTCGTTGTCTGAAGGCGTGGTTATAAGAATCCGCATTAGGGAACACAGATAGCCCCGTTTCACTTACAGTTTCTCCAAAGCCGGCAGATCTTTGAAGATTCCCGCGGGAATCGTCGTGAATCCTGAGCACTGGGACAAGTCACTGCTCTCCGCGATCGACGTGAACGCAATCGACGCAGAAGAAATCGAGGGACGCATGCAGGTAAACGTGGAAGGCAGAGTTGAAAACGAGTCTGAGGAGGAGAAGAAGGGCAGCGCAGAAGGGGAAATTGGCTGGTTTAGCCAGTCTGACCGAAACAGCCGGCCAGCTGATTCCGTGCCGACACAGTTGAAGGCACTGTCCTACTCGATCATCTCTCGCACATCTCGGTGATACCGTCTCGTCCAGCCGCGTCGAAGCAGGACTGCAGATAGGGGAGGTCAGCATCCACCAGGTTTCCACACGGTTCCGTGGTAGGTCCGCTCCCGAAAAATCTTGACCGCGAGAAAAATCCGGATGCAACAATCACGGCACAATTCAATGAATGTGAGAGAGGGAGGGAGGGGGGGGGCAGAGAGAGAGAGAAAGAGGCATTTGCAGGGTATCTGATACGAATGAAGGTTAGGAGATTCGCCATGCCGGCGAATACTCACCCACATGAAGATGCGTAGTTTGTACTACGAGGCCGGTATCAAGGATGGACGCGCTTTTTAGCGCGAACGGGACACGCTACCTTTTTCTACGTAGACGCGCGGCGAAGGTCAAGTCGCTTCCTTTGGACGTGAGATACGGTCATGCAAAAATCCGGTCGAGTATGCTCATTCAAGCAAACATCGTTGCCTGTCCCGTTGCCTGTCTCTTCGAGAATGCCACGAAATGTCCCACCTAGCGATTCTCAAGATTCAACCGCAACTTTGATTGTCACAACATTGTACCCCAAACCAGCATCACTGCGATGTGGGAAATCTGTCGATCGTTTGTCAGCGAGGTGGGACAGCAATGATATGCAGGAGAGACTTGAAGACATGGCTGCCCAAACGTAGCGTTCCCCGTATCGTCACTATGTAGAAGGATGAGGAAATGATACGCTTACATGTTCGTCGTGCCAGGTGCACACTTGTAGTTCACAGCGTCGGTGACATCCAGGCAAGAGTTCAAACCTGAGAATGATACGTGTGATACGCGTGAATCGTGGTTAACCGTTTTTGAGGATGGAGACCCATTGTACCACATCGTAACAATTCCCAGCCTCAGTGTGTGTGGGGTTGCTCATACGCAAGTGGCATGAGAATTCCACACGTGGACATCGCATGGACGTACAACAGCAACCGGTCAGTACTCTCAGCTTTCCGAAGGCGTTCACGCTGAACTGAACGACGTAGGATCGTGTGTACTCCTGAACAGGGCGCAGCGCGGACATGAAACACCGTCTTGTCAACGCCCGCATCCTCCCTCACCTAGAGCAGATGCTACAAACGTTCATCCTGCCAAGTGCTGTATAAGCTTGCTTCGGGCTGCTGGAACGCGCATGAACTAACTCACCACTTGCCCAGGAGATGGCGAACGCCGCTGTCGCCAGAAGCTTGAACCGCGAAGATGGATGAGAAAGCATTATGCCTATTCAAAAACGGGGGAAGGGGTTCGGGAAGAGGAAGTCAGCTCGTTTCTCTGTGTGCAGCCGGGTGACGTCACCATGGCTCAATTCATCGGTGTAGCCGGGGGTTAGCGTGACACCTTAGCCAAGGTTACAAGCAGATAGATATAATGCGACTGTGACACGCGAACTACAGCAGGGAAATTGAATCAAGGCGGCGACCAGGTTCGAAACGTGGGCCTAGTCTACACAAATGGATGCGGTTTCGTATTTTGAGGCTACGCTTCATTTTTCTGCGCCCCGCATGATGACACACAGGTGAAAGTGGCATCAAACACCACCGAACGCACAGCCAACCCCTGGCTCAGGTGACGAACAGGTTCCGAAGGTCTGCCAGACATTTTGCGTGCAACATTCAAGTGAAAACAATAACCATGGAGGGAAAAAGAGGCGGGGTTGGGGGGCATGAATCGGCGGAAATCACGGTGCGGGAAGGGGTGCTCTGTCCCACGCCCGCGTCGGGAACAAACAGTGCTGTGAACGGGATAAGTGTGTTCGCGATCAGGTACCCATCAAACAGATGGTGGGAGAATGTAACGAGCCAACTAGTTTCTCATTTTCAGAGTTTCTCCGTGTTCGAAAATGTTTTTTCATATACGGAGAAGCACGTACATGTAGCATATTGAACCGAGCTTCTTTACCTCTGCCGTCCTTCAAATATCATTTAACTATATAGGCCAGCCACCAACGGCATTTGTTCAAGGCCAACCATTGTCTGGCATACACACATGAAATGATTTGGGCAGCGCTTGAAGGTTGAGTGCGGCAGCGATTGAAGGTTGAGTGCAAACAGGGCATAGTGGCAGCTTAGAACAACGCTTTTCTCGCGCGGATGCTGCTCTCGCAACCTTGGGCAAGACACAGGTCTGTCGATTTTCTGTCTGCCTCGTACTTCTGTGGGACCACTAGTCTAGTCGTACGCAGTCGAAAATTGTCTGTGTCTATTCCACCTGTACACCACCTACATATCTCACCTCGGTTCGCAAATTTGGGTATTCTCTTGAGTTGGTTCTGGTACAATACAGCGATGTGCAGAGGAAGGCTGTTGTGTGTAAGTGGGGTGGGGTGGCCACGACATGGGCAGGAGACACGGCTGACTCTTTATCCCTGATAATGGTGTTGAACCGAGGAGAGGCTGCTGTCGGTATTTTATCTTGTTGAACCGGACACGGGAACAACCTCTGTTCTTGTTTTTGATGTGAGCAAAGAAACTGTACACAAGTATGGGGTCACGTATGTCGCGTGCATCGTCCTTTGCTATAGACTAATGGTTATCCTAGAGAAAAGGAGATCGTGTACAGTAGCCATCCTGTGGTGGTCTCGTGCCGATTGGAATCTGAGTCCCTTGTAGATCCGTCGCATGTTCACAGTCATCGCCGATCAGCTTTGATCTGTGCCACATCATGCAGCAGCTCGGTTCAACCGCCCAACACTACGTTTAGATGAGCTGGAGATCTCGCTTGAACTTGTATCCGATCGAAACTCTCTGGGCGCATGAAATACGCCTGTACCCCGATCAGATGGGCGGGCGGGCAGTGTCTTGTGTCTTGTGTCTTGTGTCTTGTGCGGCACCTGCGGCGTAATTGGTGTCGGTTCGGCATATATTTTTCGTTTCGAATGCTTACACTGTGGACTAATCGTACGTACACCGACCACGACCACGACAGGTTTCGACTAGATTTTGACGATCTGGACTTCCGTGTACACCCACCCACTCTTCTTCCAGTTTGTAGGTGCATTACCAGCTCGTCGCTGTGACCGGATTGCGCCAAAGGTTCCACATCACTACTGTATTGTCGGCTGTGCTACACGACGTGGACTCGCTGTCGGGGAGCGCTTCCGTTCGTGAGTACATTAGCAGGATGGACGACGAGCTCATGGATTCGATGGGTGGCGGGGGTGGTGGAAGTAAGCGTCAGCATCAGGGCACCAAGTACCATCGAACAATTCAGTCCGATGGGACGTACCTAACCCTGAGACATGCCTTCGGGGTAGAGGGGGGCATCCGGGACAACGTGGCGTTCGTCACAGTGCCGGATCCGGACGCCGAGGGGGCAGGGCTGATGCTCGGATACCTCTTGCATCCAGTCGGTCAGCAGGTGTGCAATAAAAATCCGTAGTTGTGAGAATTTATCCTGCTGTTGGTGCTACTGCTGCAGCTTATGCTGGCGCTGTTGCTGGTCCTAGATTTGCTTGGTATGCCACCACTGCACGGGTTTACCGCGGTTGAGTTCATCCGAAGAAAATGCATGTCGTTCGATCCGGCACAGTGGTAGCATTGCAAGTCCAGCCCAACAAGATCGGCAAATAGCAATGTGCAAGAATGCTTCTTCTGGCAATGGACATTGTATGACTGGCATAAAATCACAACATGTAGCCTTAAAAATGGGTACTGCCAATGCTCTTCGGTGCTTCGAAGACGGCGCGATACTTGTGCGTACAGCACCATATGCGACCAACCAAAACATAGGCCGCTGAGAGGATATGCCAGCGAGACACATTGGCTGAACGTGTTCGGTAATCCAATCAACTCTTGTACATTATGGATGCATGAGGTTTAGATCTGCACAAAAACCCGATTGTAGAGTGTTTTGTATTTTGTCTACATACGATGATGGGTTGTTGTAGCTTCACCCACTGTAATGGTGTGCGTTGCAAAATATATATACGTGCATATGTAACCCGGCGTAGGACAACCTTAGCCAGACGCCGGTAATGGAATGTATCATGTTTGGAAGATGTAGACCGTTGTTTGATTGCACGTCATTAGACTAGCACACCACCCAATGTTTCAACTTTTCAACGGTGGAACTGGGGGGTTATTTAGATCTTACCTTCATTCTCGGTTCTTTGTATAGCATGGTAGTCCTTCAGGCATCGTCGGCCGCTGCTGTTGAAAGGAAAACACAACCCGTTTTCGAGCAGGGGCCGGGGAACCCACCTCGTGACGAGGATTACAATCTGCGTGTCCTGAGGACGGTTCAATAATAGATAATTCATGTTGCCTTCCAGATTCCGGCCGGGAAGAAGGGCCGGTTTGTTGAAGGCGCACGTAGACAACAAACCGTTTTCGTGGAAAATCTTTGAAAGTCCAAGGCCATGGCGCGTGTGGTAAGGCACGCGGGAAACGCGTTAACGCCGCAGACTCCCATACTTTGAAACCGCTCGACCCACCTGTCTGTGATGGTGTACAGGTAGCCATGCACCGCGTGGATGACGGCAGCATGAAATTCCTCGTCAGTCGTCAGAGAAACGTGCGAGAAATATTAGCACTGTGCGTTTCGCCCAACAAGCGGGTCATTGCCGTCTGCGAGAAAGGCCGGACCCCCGAAGAGGATCCGGGGAGCGCTCAGGTGCGCCATGCGAACGCGGTGACTCTAAAACCTTTGCAGCTCAACGTCAGGCTTGTTGGAGTATCTCCCTCCCATTCGCACGGACCGGCAGATGACCACCACGGTTTACCAACAGCGTAAACGTACGCTGCTGGTGGTGTTCTTGCAAGATTCGATCGGTTTTCTCACAACGGAGCAGAGGGGGCAAAATCGTTGCGACGTGGTGAAACGCATGTGGGAGGGTTTCGTTTTGGCTCGCTTCTTGCACCAAGACGTTGGTCGTCGACGGGGCACGTGCACTTGTTTCCATTCACTCCTTTGCAGATGGAAAAAAATGGAGCGCTACTTTCGATATATCACATTTCTCATGCAGCATCGCTATCTCATCGTTTTGTCCACACATCTATCTAGGGGCTTTCGATGTAGTAGAAGATCAAAGGGGGAATATTCTATCTCGTGCAGGAAGCACAAACTGCTGGTATCTGTTTGATTGGAGTCGCCCCCTCGGGCACCACAGTCAGTCAGTGTTCACCGCATGGCTGAGTTTCGTAAGGAATGCCGAGCGCTGAAGTTCTATAGTTTCAGATGTGACACCGAAGACTTCGAATGGATACCTCTCACACGCTGCTTCTCGCATGATATTTTGTTATGCGCTCGCGGATGGGTATTGCTCCCGAAGCTTAATTTTCGTTGATACAATTGTACGTGAGCGGAACGTCTGACACTTTCTTGCTGAAGAGGATGGGAGAGTTGCAGAACCCTTCTCGCGGTGGTATTTGGAGTCATGGACCACAGAAGATTCATGCTGTGTGGCCCGAATCGTAGCTCCTCAGAATACCGACCGAGATCGTAGGGATGTAGTAGTGAGAGCGACCGTCGTAGATGGGAAATGGGCGGGAACTGCAGCATAGGCATGGTCTTCCTCGCGAGGTTTGTGCCTATGCCGCAGTGATGTGTGATTTTTCGGCCGTCAAAGCAATGAGAGTGCCAGATCCACATGGCATCAATTCCATGCTATTGGCTGCCACCAAACAACGTTTTGGGGGCAGCATCGTAGTTCTTTGTCTGAAACAGTTCCGGGGAGACATCGTACTTCACGCGCTGAGTTCCGTACTGGACACAACGTCAAGTAGAGGTCAAGGCCACCCTTTTCAAGACATGGACTCAATCCGAGCCAAACTTGTGTGCACACCGTCAGGTGTCGGTTTACCTCGTGGCGAACGGGAAACGAATCCGAACGATGCTGTTCCCCGGAAGGGGAGACTTCATAACGTGTTGCTTTTCGGGGGACAGCAAATGGCTCGTGACTGCCGCAACCGAGCCTGAGAGCAATATCGTGGTCTGGAACTGGGAAAAGGAGAAGGTGCGAAACAAGTTCATTTCTACGACGTTTGGGCCAAAATTGAGGGTGGGGTGGGCACGACGTTGCCGCTTTCACGCTCATGGAATGCACACGCGCGCACGTTCCTTGTGAGTGAGTGCGTGCGCGCGCTGGTTTCGTCGACGGTTTCGTCCGAGTGCGCTCCTAGGCTCGCTGCAGCTATGGCGCCGGCTAGAGCACGGTAACGAGGTCCAAGATCTTCCACGAGACAACACTGCCGTCACGTCCATCGACTCAGCTTGTTCTTATTCGGGAAAACCCGTCCCAAACCAACAAGACGCGGAGCAGCGGTAACCATGTAGCAAGGCTGCTTGCTCATGGTGCCGGATTGTATTACCAATCGGGGTGGATTTTTGTCCGATTTCTCCCTTTCAACCGTCACCAGAACTGAAAGCGGACACTGTTATCAATATTATTAACATATCCGGAGCAGCGTATGCTCATTCCGACCAAAACGCACGGCAGGTAGACAAAACCGCCCAAAACAGCGGTTCCTCCGCCACCCGGGTGGCGTTCCACCCAGGGGACCACGGCTTCTTTACTACGAGCGGGGCGCAGCACCTGCGGCTGTGGTATACCTCGTCCGATAACGTACTCAAGGCCCACGGGATCCTGCCGCAGGCAAAGGAACAGGCGAGCAAAAGGCGTCGGTCAATGTCGTGTTTTTTTCTGTGTGATCCGCGTGGAATATTTGTGCGCGTTCGATTGTGTTGCATGGGTCCTGGCGCCCTCATCACGCCAACTTGCACTTCGAAGTACAGTAGTGCAAGTTCGATAGTAACCGTAGGCGTGTTGCATTTTTGATGCCCAGAGCCACGTAATCGAGGCAACCTTCCAACGGCAGGGCACATTTTTCAAAAACCACTTTCAAGGGCATCCTTGCGCAATGTGGCGAGCTTTGTCGGGGCAGTCGGCGCTCTCGTTCATATGCCGGAGAACATCCAGCGAAAAAACATCACCGCCAAGTTTGTTTTTGTCCGTCTTATTCTTGGGAAGGACCGACACCGTTCCTTTTACCTGCTTGGTCCTTGCGGGGTGAAGAATTGCGTGATGGACGCAAACACGCAAGGCTCATCCTATCACCATAGGAACTGCGATGCGGTCCGATTTGGTCTGCTGCAGCGAAATGGTTAGGTGGGTGATGACTCGTCGCGTGCGTGCGGTCCGCCTTGATGCAGGCCCACCACGTCTTCACCGCAGGGCAGGCCTTGTGATGAATGACCACGTGTGTGTGCGCGTACCTTGGCACATCTACAGGGAAATTTTACCGACCACGCCTGGATCCCTGGCACGGCAGGCCAGCCCACCCGGATGGTGGCAATAACAGATGGAGACGACCACGGAGCGTCAAGGTGTGAAGCAGGGGGGACGGGGTGGGGCGGTAGCCCGCACTCAAAGCGAAGGGAGGGACCGGATTAGTGTCGGGAATGTTGGATCTTGGCCGCTCCCGTGCTTCTTTGTTTCGAGGGTGACCTACAATGCTTCCACTGTAACCGTTTGCCCAACGATTGAGCTGCCCGCTTCTCCGAGTTCATCGTTGCACACCATAATTCCTGCTTGTTGAGACATACGAGCCAGTCAACTTGTACCGACCGGCCCATGCACACCCATCCATTCGCCTCCCGATTAATCAACCCACCCCAATAGCTGCATATTTTGCGCAACTGGCCGATGAGAAAAACACCAACCGCGTTGTCGAACAAAACAACTAACCGATCAACCAACCAACGCGCCGTCCGACCTATCAGCGGAGGAGGAGGGGGAGGGATGAACCAGCGCGGGTCCTTAATCCTAGTTTTCGACGCTACGGAGGCCTCCCCATTCCTCGAGCTCAAGCAGACGCTGCACGCGCAGTTGCCGCACACGGCCCGGCTCGAGACGCTCATGCCATTCAGCAAGGGCTTCATTGTGGCCGGTGGAGGGATCAATGGATACCTTGGAGTCTACGAGAACATGGTGTGCTGGCCGTGATAGAGTGGAAGTTGATGATGGTTCACCGGATTCTGCAAGTCGCACGATGTATCGCTTTTCGCTGCGTTCTTCATCGTTGTCGGAGCCAAGACATCCGTTGCTGAACGATTTTCGTTGAGAAGGCGGCAGTCCGTCGGGATGCGAGCCTCCTTTTGAGTTCAGATTCAAAAGTTAGTTAGGTAGAAGTGCTGGCTGGAGGAGGAGACACTCACAGTTCTTTGTCGGCGAATTCATGCCGTTGTCGACTAGAAAAGATTTGAAAGGTATGGAGGAGCTACTGCTCCAGTGTTTGGCCACTTTCAGAGGTAAAATGCGCTCTCACGATGGTCATGTTCTATGCGGAAGAGTCTGAGCATGCCAACTTCATATTGACGCTTTTCATTCCTCTGAACTGTCTCTCACTCTGCCTGTGGGTTTACGCATCAGGGAAGGGGCTAGGCGACCCAATTGTCTGGGGGAGAGCATAGGAGTTTAACCGGCAATACATATGGGCCAATGCCGGATATGTTTTCTAAATCGCCGGTGCAATCGTGATTTCCCGGAGGTTTTCATGTTATTGTAGTCTCCCGTATGTCCACGATACTCACGACAAGCTAGACGCGTGGACATGACCCAATCCCTTTTCAACGCGTTCACTTGTTCTTGTGCTACACGTTGCTCGAAATAATACATGGTGCCAACCAAGTTGGGGCGAACGAACCAGTAGCGAGCTTGCGACTTTCCCGAACACTCGTGGTCCCAATATCCTAAACAGGAAGACCACCGCGACCCGTACATGTGGATCAAAAGCTTTACGGCCAACGGCTCCGTCCTCGAATCGCTCACGCTGAACCGCGGTAGCGAGGTCATGTACGTCTATTCCAGGACCAACGAAATCCTGGTGAGTGCAACTTGTCAAACAGCATATAGTCTAGCAGGTAAAGCTGTGCTGTGTTTCAATTCTGAAGCTTCAGCTTCCAACGAAGTGCTAGAGTTGGTGTACGTGATGGTGGTGTTTTCTGCGTGTTCCCACTAGGTTGGCGTCCCGAACTTCCCGTATTGCCTGGGCCGTGGTGTTTCATGCTCAACGAACAACAAACACACCGGCCGACGCATACAACGAATATCGACATTCTACTTGTATTATTGCTATCTCGCCGCTTCCCAGACGTTCAACCTCGGGAACATGGACGTGCTCGACGAGGGCATCAACCACTTCCACCCGTTGCTGCAGGGGGGTAATCACACATCCCCGGTCGTGGCACTGGATGTGTGTCTTACCAAGCCGATCGTCGTGACCGTGGGAGAGGACCGCGTGCTAAGGGTCTGGAGTTATCTCAAGTGGGGCCCAAACACACAGAAGCAGCGCCAGAAGAGGATAGAAAACTCGTAGGATTACCACTCAAGGTTGTAACGGGGGCGAAATCAGAAGATGGACCTCGGACGACCCCTCGCCTCCCGCGTTCCTCTCGCGACAACAACAGGTGGAAGTGCGAGGTGGTGTACGAGTTTCGCAACGAAGACCCCAACTGCGCGAGCCTTCACCCCACGGGCTTTCAGGTCAGCGTCGAAGACGTAGTTAGGTAAAGAACACGGCAGCGACCGTAGAGGAGATTTCGGTGGCACCATCCTAACCTCGCTTAGTTGTACTTGGGTCTCGTATCTTACCATCACCGGCCAAACGCACTTTTAGCTGCTGGAGTTTGAGTTGCCTCGGGGATATGTCGTCGCGGTTGGGGATAACCGACTCTCTATGAAGCACGGCAACTTCTTAATCTTGACCCTAATCCTAAACCTGTGCAGAGTTGTGACGCAACTGAGATGAGAGCACGATAGCTTTCTAAACCTAACCCGAACAATAAACGTAACGATATTTATAAGACTTTCATGGAAGCTTTGCGATCCGTGGTCGTCGTACGCAAACTTTTCCTATGTGATTACTTCTATCGAAGTCGGAGCAACTTCCATGGAAGAAATAGTTTTGGCTTTCGTGGTAACCAAAGTCTACCAGCCTCCACGGAAGTAAGTGCAACTTCCATAGAACGTGCATCCAACCGTCCAGGAAGCTCAACACCTTTGTCCATAACCGTGTGAGAGCACGATGCACCTGATAGACGGTTCCACCGCACTAAAGGCACGCGAGTAGATAACGTCAAGATACGCGTCCGATCGCCTATTTCTTAAAAACAGCCAAGTCAGCACCGCCGAGCTTCCACCATCCCAACTATAATCTAGCTTACCCCCCACCCCACTGAGTTGAATCCCAGCGGTGATGCCACAGGAAGCACACAAGGTGCATACTACAAATCCTCCATTCGAATCCCCCACGACTCATACGCACACCGACACATCTCTCCCTACGTGGCCCTCCTATACCACCGCCTCATTCGTGCGGCATCCCAATATAGGTGGCCGTGGGATTCAAGGACCGGGTCCGAATCTACAGCCTTCTGATGGAGGGGCTGAGAGTGCTGAGGGACATTCCTCAGAAGAACTGCCGGGCAGTGGCCTATGCCAACGGCGGACACCTCCTGGCTGTTGCGAGCGGGTTTTCCCTGATGGTGTACACATCCATCACGGCGCAGCAGGTGCCCGGTCGAAGCTTGCTGGTGGCCTTTTGTCGGAGTGTGTGGTCCGTGTTGATCCTGTCGGTGCTGGGAGCGCATGGTGGTGGCATTGCTCATATTGGGTGTTCCTGGCGAGCACTCGGTCGAAGCTCGAAAAGGAGTCTTTGTCCGGCCGAATGTGTAGCTGGTATTGCGTGATGGTGGCATAGAATAGCGATGATTCCGGGTCGGTTCTTGTTGCGTGACGCTAGCGCCCTCCTTTCACCTTGGCTTTTTTTCCTCGCCACACCTTCGCCGATCGACACCACACGTTGTGCCGGCATCGCTCTCCAGTAAATTTGGTAGAATGTAGGTTTTCACTCTGTCTCAACAGCGAGGTCGATCTTTCACACACGGATAGGTGCACTGTTTTACTGGGCATATTGCGGCCATCACGCTGGTCAAATGGGGGCCCAGGGACAGTGTTATCTTCAGCACCGGACAGGACGGAAACGTCTACGGGTGAGATTTGTATCAACGCTCGGTAGCCAGCCAATCACGTTCAATGGCGAAGGCGGCGGAACGCTGAGGATAACGTTTTGGCACTGAATCGTCAAAGGACGACACCCGTCGGGTGCTACACCAAGCGAGGGCGGGAAAATCGGGAAGGGGCAGAAGGGGAGCGATAATCACCTCCTGTATGGTCGTAAACATCCTTCTAACGAAAACACAATACACATATTTTCTGTACTCCTCTTGGCGACACCTAACGCGTGTGCTTTCAGCGAATCTGCTGCTTGATTCCAGGATCGATGTTCGTGCGCCGTTCGTTTTCGCCTAATCTGGTTGTGTGCATAGGTGGGATCTGCAGAACGGCGCAAGAGTAGACGACTGTGTGGCACTCAACCGTGCCCACTCATATCACGCAATGGAGCTCAAGCTTTCCGACAAGCGTGAGGTCAGAACTCCACTGTTCGTGGGTCTTGGCTGATATTTTAAATACGGAGCACGAGCATCGCATATCGGTTAATGGGACCTGTAGAGCACCTTTCAAGTCCTCTTGCGCCCGATGTAGTTGAGTATGGACGTTTACCATGATCTCCTTGGAACGGGCAGACACCCGACTTTCCTGCTGAAGCGTAGAACATGCTACAAATCTTGTTGTACAGGTTGCTGATGTGGTAGCTTGTTGCGGCACAGATTCAGTCATTCGAGAGGTGACGTGGGGGGGCAGCCTCCACAAGGAACACATCGTCAGGGAGATCAGGCTGGACGCCAACAAGCAGGCAAGCACAAATACATTATATTTTCAATGTTCATCGGGTTTTGTTCCGTTCATACCAATTTAGTCTACACTGTGAAAATTGCCGTGGATTCTTGTGGTCAAGATTTCATGCAGCACATCCAATGCGGATGACTTCAGAGAGCATGGAATAAAGTATCGGTCTGCTCCTCCCTGAACACACACACCCCGAGAACAACATACCCCGACACATTCTTCACTACAGCGGGGGGACAAGCATGCACGTCAACTTGAACGTCTCCTACTGTTGATGATAACAGGACGAACCATTCTACGTGACGTGCATGGCCACCAGCATGTCGGGCAAGAATCTCTTCTGCGGCACCAGCACTGGCCGGTACGATACACACGGTACTGGAGAAGCAACAAAGCGCATTCGAAGACGGTTTGGCATCAGCATTTCTCGCGATTTTATTCCAGGCTTGGGTCGTTCGTGCTTGGTTTGCGTACTTGCTTGGATGTAGGCGAAAGTTCACAAAGAAAAGAACGTTGCTCTTGGGCTAGCAACGACATCCGGTCTTTCAAGCGTTTGTGTGAAACTCTTGCCGGACTCCTCTGCTCTGTTAAAAATGTGGGTAGGCCCAGCTGAACTTCCACCTTCCCGTCGGCACTAAACGTAATTCCTGATGGTACAGCTGGTTGACAATGCATCTTATGGGGAAAAGTTGGCTTGTAATGCTGTAGTCCCTCCTTCTTACCGTGAATCTTCGGAACAGAGCCATCGCACGCCGTATCCAAGAAGCGTCCTCTCCGAATTCCGTATTTTCCACGCATGAACGCGTTCTGTGTGCCTCGTCACATCCCAGGGTACGCGTGTACGATTGGCCCCTGCCGCAAGAAACCCTTCCATGTTTCGAACTCCCGGTCCACTCCGGCCCAGTGACCGCCCTAGTCGTCACCCCTGACGACAACTTTATCTTCACCTGTGGGCAGGATGGTTGCGTGTTTGTCCTCGGCATCAAGGTGACGAACTTGTTGCCACCGAGCTTTAGGTTGATTCGCCTATGAGATGGACAATCGGTAGTTGGGCTGAGCACGGCTGTTCATGGTATTGCCGTTGCTGTCATTGTCTCTCCTCGTTCAGCCGAACACACGCTGTCCTTACTTGTCCCGTCTTCTCTTTGGCGGGCATCAAGAGTTGGCGTGGGAAGTCGAGAGCAAAACTGAGAATGAAGACAGAACACAATCGTCGGTCGCGTTTTTGGTTTCAACGAAGCGAGGGCTCTATTGCTTTGGTCTGATAGATTCATACTTGTAGATGAGCGGGGTTAGCTCCCCTGTCAGGTCGATTGGGGGGCATTTCGCTCTTCGCCGGTCGGGGTTATGCAGCCCCCGTTCGTTAAGCTTGGAGCAGGAGATGCACTCGACTCCATTTTGTGAAAGGTCCACCTTTTGCTGATGAAAATATCTCGTATGGTGTAAAGTGACGACGACTCCCCTGCTAGAGGTTATAGGTACGCAACAATACAACGTTAACATCGTCGTCTTGCGGTACTTGACCGTGTGTACAGCAAGTTCTAAAGGGCACATCGTCCGCCGCCGGCTCGAACGGGTTCTCTCGTTTTCGGACATATGCATATCTTTCGGTCAACATGTGCACAGATGATGGAGCGAGGAATCCAGATCAAGGGGGTGGAGGACCCGGACCCCCGAGCGTTCGATACCGACGCTGTTCTCGTCAGTCAGGAGGAGATCGAAGAGCAGTACGCGCAGGCATGATCCAACCCCTTGCATCACATATTGCACATGAAGCAGAAATCCATTGGTACAGCGAACTTGGTCACTCCATGCTCAATTCGACTTTATCGCCATATGTACGGAACGCACAGAACACATACCAGGTACTTGTTTTGCGTAACAGATTTTCCGATCCTTCCTCATGAGATCTACGAACAATTGTCAAGATTTGAACTTGATACCTTCGTGTTCAAGTCAATCTCGACTAAAGTTTCGACTTCTGCAAGCTCATCAAGTCGAAAGTGAACCCTTCCCGCGAACGAGCTAGATCTACTGTAGGTCATTCATTCTTCCTGAGACACGTAGACGACGGCGACAAGGAAAACCTGGTTCAACCCGCAAGAGTTGTGTAGACGAGGGCCTTTTTCGGGGCGATCAGAAAATTGATGAGGGTCTGATCCTGTTGAATCAATAGCTTGCTTGTGTACACTTCACTTTTCACTCCGGTACAGCTGGTCTGTCTGCCGTGTGTTACATAGCTTCATTTTGAGCAGCATACGTTGTTGACTCAACCGATGGACGACAAGTTACGGATGACGTACTTGGTGACACCGTTTGAGTTCCTTAAACCATCAACACATCATCCGTTTGCAATTTCACTCAACCTACCTTGATTTTCCGTGTGGCTGTAGTTGATCGTCCTCACCCTGCAGCTGCCGACACATCTGAACCAACATGAGTTGTTCCTCAGGTGGCGGAGCTGAACAAGACGATGGAGGATATGAAGAGCGAGCACGTCTTCGCGCTGCACAGGAAAACCGCAGAGCTCCTGGATGACCTAAAGCAGGTAGAGCCAAGTTTCACGGTTCAATACCACCACATTTGAGGCAATAATATCATCTCAGTTCAACCAAATGCAGGTACATAGATCTGACATGACCTTGCGACACGTACAGTAGACATGGTGGCTTTTAGCGCTGTAGTGAGAAACGGTTCGGGGTTGACGTAGCAGCACTTGCGTGTATCAATGCTTGTGTTCCTGCGCATGTCTCCGGAAACGTTGCTGTGGCCAATAATCAAGAGGGTCTGGCCTGGGGCAGCTATTGAATATAGCCTATTCATTCTGGGCTACGCTCCCCAGCCGCAACTCGGTGTTGGCGGATTTTGGTGCTTAATGGCAACCATTGTTGGAAGAGTAATCAAATAACATGTGCACCTGCCACGCGCTCCCACAAGGTTTCGGAAGACAACGAAGGGAAGCTGGCGGCGAAGGACGCTCGCTTCGACGAGCTCTACACGAAGCACGAAGCTCTCAAACGGGAGAATGTGGAAGCCCTAGACAAGAAGGACAGGCATCATGTGCAGGTGAAGCACGCGGTACTGCTGTAAGGAAATACCACAGCCCAATACAAAGAATACACCGCAATAACTGCTGCTCGACGATATACCCACGTTTCCCCCATCAACTAAGATCAAGTTTGAGATATCACGACCAGCAACTGCTTGTTCATGCTCCTGCAAGACACCTTCTAAACTCTTGGAGAAGGCATACGAGATGTATTGTAGTATATTTACAATGCTCACAACGAATTTCATAGGTTACACAAGAGCTAGAGAACCAGTACGAGCACCGGCTGGCTGTGGAACTGGATCGCTACGATAGACTGAGCGAGGAAGTAGAGACCGTGCAGCAGCGGTGCGAAGGGCTCTTGGAGGCGCAGCAGCAGGAGCACCAGTGGGAACTCAGAGCTAGAGAACAGGTACGCGCCACGCCGTCCGTATAATGTGTGTCCTGTGCTCAATAATCGCCCGATTTTTCGCATGAGCATGGCTCGTGATCCATGGGACCGACCGTTATGAACATTTCGTTCTGCTGATCGGGCGGCCGGGTAACGCAAAAAAGCGCGGATTTGTGGGTTTCATACCGATCACATGATCGATTCGTGCAAGTTGCTCGTGTACAAAACTCATTAGCGGAATTGCTTGGCATCGGTTTGGATGGTCGAGGTTGGTGAGGTCGGGATGGTGTGACGTGCCGGCTTTTGATCTGATGTGTGTGGCCTCTCGTCTGCCCCGTGATCGTAAAGTAGACCCGAGTTGAGGGAGCTCTACGAGAACGCACATCCTGCGCGCTACCACTCTTGAATGCATACGAGTGCCATGTCCAAGTTCGTGCACGTTTCACGTCCAGCGCGGTTTCGAACCCGACATGACCAGGATAATCAACGACATGTGCAAGGGAAAACCACTGCAGTAGTTGGTCGCGGGCGTTGAAAAACAAACGCACCTGACGAAGTTGCGTATTCGGGATGTAGCCACGTGAGCGACCTGGCGTTTCTTCTTGCTCAACCCATACAGGCTGCCAAGAAGATGGAAAAGGAGCTCCGGCTTCAGATCGAGCGTCTGCAGGAAGACAAGAACTACAACGATCAAATGTACAGAGAGGTAATTCATGCAAAGAACGTCCTGTTTCAAGAGACTGCAGAATACATTGAACATGTCTGAAATGGGCGAGGACCTGGGTTTACCAGGCTATACCCGTGAAGAACTCACATGCGCCTGCAAGCTTTTTGCTTATTCCTCGAGATTCGCCCAAACCCGAGCCTCGGAGTCTCAGGCCCAGCGTAAAGACTGTCGTGTATCAGAAGAGAGGGAGAAGGAGGGGAGGGAGAGATGGAAGTGAGTAAGGGCGAGTAGTCTTCTTCGAGATGGTAGCCATGCCAATGCATCTTCGGCGTAGGATTCCACAAGGCAATTGAATGCATCATGTACTGTACATGTGTCGTGCACCCTAGTCACGAAAGGGGTGCTTAGACCGCGGAGGGGGCAACCTGGAAGGTGGGGCTCCATCGCTAGAGCACTTGTATTTCGCCTGTACGATGTTGAAATGAATGGTGATACATTATATTGGCGTTCTTCGTCGCCCTCCTCCACGAATTGTGTTGCTGAAAATCACAGGTTCTAGACCAACAGGAAGGAGAGTACGAGACCGAGCTCCAGCAACTCATCGCCGCGGCTGAGGCCGAGCTCCACGGGGAGAGAGAGAACACTGGAAAGCTCCGTGCCACACTTCAGGTTGGAAAAGTGTTTTCCCTGCACAATCAATCTGAAGACGGCTCTCATATCCGGCTTTCATCGATCGAGATATTTACCTGGTTGTTCCGTGTCGCGAAGAAGGGGGGACAAGCGCATCAACCCAAGAACGTGATATCAATCCCATGACATGACGCCGACGTCAGGCGGTGAAAACTATCACATGCTCGAAATACGGCTTTTGGTGATAACCGCTGCCAGCCGAGACCCGACAACTTGCTTAGACCATTGCCCGAACGATGATTCAAGCTACGAAGATACCATGATCATCACGCAGAACTTGAGAGTGAATCTGTGACCATCGAACGGTCGCCGGAGTAGACGATGACTTCCTCATGTGGGATTCCTGCGTTTCGATGCATCCATGCTTCGCATGGACGTACCTTGTGCATCGACGCGACCACCGCTAAAACCAAGGCGGTTTAGGAAACCCTGGAACCTGGTGCCGTTCAACATGTTTCATTCGCAAGGTGCCATGCCCGACAAGCATGATGCAGACTTCTCAACCGGAACACTACGAACGGAACGACTTTAGAAAGTCGTCTCGATACGTGAATGGCCCCAATTACAGCATCTGATTGCCAACGAGACGTGGCACAACGGCAATGCTCCTTGCAAAAACCACGCAGACCCGAAAAACGAAGGAGGACCAGCTGCGAAAAAAGATGCAGGAGACGCAGAGGAGCTCGAGCGCGCGGGAGATGATGTTCGCGCTGGAGAAGGCCAAGCGAGAGAGGCTCGAGGCCACCATGCACCACTTCGAGCAGCACATGCACCAGCGGGAGCTCACCCTCGCAGAAAAGGTATTGCACTGTCGGGACAAAGCTCGATACACCGCTCGTCGCTGTTGTACCCTCTCTCTCCACGTCAACATCAATATTAAAGCACCAAGTTGATTTTGGTCAAACAACTTGTCTCGAGCTGCAGATGATTTCAATAGTCCAATTGGACAAAAATCACCAGAGAGGAACTGTTTGCCGCACTTTTATCGGAGATGTGCGACTCCAACTCGTAGGGGAAACTAAGAAAAATCCCTTCATTCCGGACAATAAATCGAATGCCTCGAGTTACAGCACTTCTCTTCACAGCAGTGGGGAACAAACAACTGGACATATTCGAGTGGAATCGTTTTCCGTCGCACTAGTTGTCCTGATAGTGGCACTCTCTCAGAGAAACCCGTAGCTACCGTTCAGTTGCGAGCTAGAAATCAAACGACCATTTCGCAAAGAGAAATTTCTTTGAATACGCTGCGCCTGGAGATATCATTTCTGGCGGTATGCTCTCTCTCTCTCTCTCTCTCTCTCTCTCTCTCTCTCTCTCTCTCTCTCTCTCTCTCTCTCTCTCTCTCTCTCTCTCTGTCTCTCTTGGGTGCTTTGCAAGTGTCTCCATGATTCCCAGTCTGTTCACAGTGTCCCTTCGACAATCATCATTGCTCCACGACTCCACACGATATGGTGTGTCTCGGTTACCAATTGGTTTTCCTTTAGCCTCTCCCGGTCTGGATGTTCTCGATCTTTGTTTCATGTGGAGACAATAACTCTCATGCCCACTTTCCCATGAGTAACACAATAGTATCAGTCTGTTTCCTGAGTCATTTCGTCACGTAACTGTCGTTTGTGAGCAGGAGAAGACGATTCTCGAGCTGCGCAGCAACAATACTACCCTTGACAACTTCAGGTATGATCACGAGATGTCCTTGTGTGCCTTTGGCAGTCTCTTGTTCGTTGCTGCTGCTACCGTCGCTATTGGCGTTGCCTTTATTGTTGTTGACGCTGAGATATCGAGTACCACAATAGACAGCAGCAATCGCGTGAGCAACCCAGTGCCAACTCTGACCCAGCCTGTGAGGGGTGATTTGGGAGGCCACCAACTATCGAGGGGTGATTTTGGAGGCCACCAAGCATCACCTCAATCACTCAATGTAGCATGTTTCGGACGATTTTGTATTTTGCACGGAATTTCTTCTGAAACTTGTGCCTCTGCGTGTAGCACGGCGAAACATATTTTCGCCGACCATCCACAACGGTAAGAACGAGCTGACACAGGCACCACTACGTACGTTCGCAGGTTTGTTCTGGACCATCGTCTGCAGCAGCTGATGGAAGAGCGCGGCCCGATCACCGCGCACATAGAGGGCCTTGAGGCGCACATTCGCGGCATGTACGACGAGCTGGTGAGTGGGTGCGGACACCATGCCAACAACATCGCGTCCGCCGGTCCGTATGGGGAAAGGTATCTTGACTCTTCACGCAGTATAGGACAACCGCGACATTGACGGCAAGTGAGGGGTTTGCCCAAGATGGAGGGGAAATCAGCCAGTGTCCAATACGTTGCCCTACTACGGGCTTGGTCGTCACACTGAGCGCGTCTTCGCGATAGTACTGAGAAGCTACAATTACGTCATGGTCTTGTTGGAATCTTTCTATATTTGCGGCGCAAGCAACAGTGTGTTCCGCGCCATCATTCCTTACCGATGTCGATATACTCTGGACCTAAGAACAGCTGTTTCACCACTTGATGAGGCGATGTCGACGTGTTCGTATCCTGCGAAACTGCGTTGAGATTTGCTTCTTTCGGTTTTCAAACTTCAAATCGCATCCACGTGCAATAATTTGAGACCGTATCACGTTTTCAGAGATCATTCGAAACGACAAACTTATCGTGAGAGCTTCTCGACCAAAAACCCAAAATACCTAGTTAAGCGAGTTCGGCGAGAAGAAGGACGTGGCCAGAGTACTGGAGCAGAAGGAGCTCAAGGTCGCCAGCCTGAGCCAGGAGGTGAACGGACTGCGCAGTCAGGTCCGCAGCAAGGACCGCATTATCTTCGGCTTTAAACGCGAGCTGTCCTCGATGGTGCACATTGGACTTCCCAAGGAGCTCGAACAGGCCGTCAAGGTAGAAATTGTGGTTTGGACAAGCCTGGGCAGTTTTTCTGAGGCGGTGTCTAGGACGTTAATCCCAACGGCCATGGCTACCACCAGAACGAGCAAGCTGAACGCAAAGTACGAGAACAAGCACCTTAGAATATCGGTACATACACCCTTCAACAATCCGCAGTGTGCACAGAATGCAGGCTGCCTGGACAACGAACACAATATATACACAGAAGGTCATCCTATCACGGGAGCCTCTCTTTCTCTCTCTATCTCTGTCCATTTCTCTCTCTCTCTCTCTCTCTCTCTCTCTCTCTCTCTCTCCCTCTCCAACAACGAAGCGCACAAATCTTAACGAGAACCCAATCAAAACAAAAACAGGAAGCGTACAAAAGGTTCGTCCAAGGAGAGGACATCGCAGAATCTTCCCGCACTCGCCACGCCTCGTCCCGCCGAGGCGGCGGGGGCGGAAGCTCGGAGCCAAAAGGTCCCGCCGCGGGCGGCGCAGGTGGGGGGGGAAGTGG
>FN649729.1:3089630-3106851 GCA_000310025.1 Ectocarpus siliculosus | reverse complement strand
CAGTTGGGGGGAGGGTTGACTCCCGGGAGGGGAGGGGGGGAGGCAAGGGTGGGGGAGAGACCAAAGACAAAGGAGGGGGTGGGGGCAAAGGCGGAGGTGGGGGCGGCGCCGGAGAGGAGGCGAGCTCGTCGCTGGCAGGAGGGGTAGACGACGACAGGAAGGTGTGTTGTACGTGTGTTGCGAATAAACACGTCTAGGCATGAGCCGATTCTTCCCGAGCGTCCCGTGACGATGGATGGCATGGGCCGGCAAGAGCGCGACACTCCCGGCATGGTGCCGGGAAATGAGAGTTTCCGGTCTCGAGAGCAACGCGGAACACCCAATTGTTGGCCGTAAGCATTCGGAGGCCGTAAAATGGGTAGTCTTACTCGCTGTGAGATCTTGAGGCAAAGTTGCTTGGCTAAAGTAATACGTTGAAGGCCGAAAACATTGTCACCCCCGAAACAAATACAAAAGAAAACACTGGAACGAATGCGGCTGGTTTCACGTGTACAGATCAATCAGATCAGGTCGGATCCGGCGTTGGGTCGTTTCGGGCGGCCGCCGACAAGGAGATTGAAGCTTCTCCCCTCCGTGGGTCTTGTTCCCCACTCCACGAGTTTGTCGAGAGGTAGAAACCCGAGAGAACGAAATTCGTTCCATGCTTTGCCGACAAAAACGTTTTCTGCAAGAACCCACGCCTCCTCTGCGTTACACCCACAGTCTAGATAGAGGAGGATTGTTTCATGGCTTCACTAGATGCACGTTGTCTTCCAATCCAGGGAGGAGGAACGGACACCGATGGGGATTCGGACGGGTCCTGCGACAGCACCGAGTTTCGGAGGGGTGGAGGGGCCGGCGGCGGCGGCCGAAGGGGGCGCGGGGGGGGGGATGACGCGGCAGATCTCATGGCCCAGACTCTCGAGGTATGTACTGTGAACACCCTTCAGGTTATTACGGCTGGATACTATAAGCAGCGTTGACCTGAGAGTCGATGATCACAATATTCGGGTCTCCTGTCGGTCATAGAACACTGCTACCAAGTTGGTACTTCCAACAGGTTTTCCCCAGTGCCTTATTGGAAATCATTGTGCTAGGTATTCGTTAGCTTGCCAAGCAAGAAGTCAAGCACGCGCAAACATGATAGGAGTGCTTACCAGGACGACGGCTCTGGGGGAGCTCGCTTGAATCTACTAGAATCGTATCGTGTTTCACAATGCTCTTGAGGCTCCAAAAAGGCAGACAGCGTGAGACCGGCTGTTTTCGTTAGCATCGCAGCCCGCCCGTGTTTGTTCGTGTGTCAACCACGTGAAGAGAAGGAGCGGCTTGTTCTCGTTAGTCGACACCGCCGGGAGAATTGTCGGTTCCACGGTAGTCTGCCAAGCCTATCCGGCTGGCTGATGATCCCGTCATGTTGTGAACGATCAGATCACGTATCTCAAGTAGGGGGGGGGGGGGGGAGGGTACGCACAGTCGTGCATGCCGTAATCGTTAGACCATTGACCTCGCATCCCTACAAAGCCGGGACGGAGCACGCCGGGTTCTCACCGGACCAGGCTCTTCAAGTAGGAGGGGGGGGTGTACTCATAGTCGTGCTTGCCGTAGTCGTTAGACCATTGACCTCGCATCCCTACAAAGCCGGGACGGAGCACGCCGGGTTCTCACCAGACCAGGCTCTCACATCACCAAGCGCGAGCGCCGTGAGGTATTCGGCGAGTCGCATGGAGGGTGCGCTGCATCCTGCTAAGGGTGTTCGGCACCTTGTGCTTACTTCCTTGCGTACGGATGACAGCTGCGTATGACTTAATTTATTTTCTGGCGCTTTCACGTCCAGAGACAGCAGTTGTAAGCACTGTGTAACTGCCTCGAGGATGCTTGACCATTTTAAAACAACGTGGTGCGATCATCCCCCTTGCGCGGAGTGAGGGTTCTCGACCCCGCACAACATGATTTACTCGACCACGATTATCGTTACCGCAAAAAAAAAAAAACAGAGGTAAAAAAACAAAAGGTAACCTGGTTGCCGAGTTCACGAAGTGAATTGGCTTGTTTTACAACGTGGTTGCCAAGCGACGAAAACCCAACCCCGGGGGACGGGGGGGGGGGACTCTTCAAGTAGGGGACGGGGAAAAAGGGATCATTCCCGTCCACAACGGTGCATGGTCGCCAAATGTGGCACCTCTTGAGCGCGTCATGTATGGTGGATTCTCGATCAACGATGGTCGGTTGTGGTCTATCCCTGCGCAGGCACACAGGCAGAGGGAGTTTATGGAGAAGAAGCAAAATGAGCTGGTAGCCAAGCTGTCTGACGCAAAACTCGCAGCTGTCAAGCAGCAGGTAAGAACAATTATCCTTCGACAAGCCGTCCTCTGCATGAGCTCAAGCAGTCAAGTCTTCTGCGGTAATAGCGCTTGGTGGTGTTTTCTGTGCTCGTTTGAAACGGTGGTGAGATTCGTCACTAGACCTCAGCGGGTTGTCGGTCAATGCCCCGGCCGATGATCGTAGCGCCTTCTCTCGGTTTCGGCATCACCCGACCAATCACGCCTGCCTGCAACGGCCATGCGGCTCTTTTCCTGACTCCCCGCCTCTCTGCTCGCGTGCCATTGTGACGGTGTATTCCGGCACAACGACTTCCTCACACACGGCAAAAAAACAACATGAACGGGTCCCACCCGTCCGACGAAACAGCGCGTCAAGCTCACCGAGAACAGCGCTCTCATCTCCGAGTGCAACTCCCTCCGCAAGGAGAACAACAACCTCAAGCGACAGAACGAGATCCTCCGCCTGGAGGCCAAGGAGATGGCGGCGAGGCCGAACCAGGCGCAGCTCCAGAAACCGAACGCGCGCCCCGGCAACGCTCCCGCGCACGGCTCGGGCGGAGTTGGTATCGCACCAAATGGAAGAGTGGCTCAGGAAGGTGGCGGAAATGGCGGCGGTGGCGACGGGAGGAGACGGACTGGCTCTTCTACATCGGATGAGGGCGCCTCGCAGCAGTCCCGGTCGATGGGCGAATCGACGTCTGTCACGGTGATGCAAGCGGTGAGTTCTTCGCCTCCCCCGACTCCCGCTCACCGCATGACCTCTGCGCCTTGCTTGTTGACTGCTTCACTGGCGAGCACTTAGGCCAGCCTTTGTTCCGGCAAATGATCTCTTTACTCCTCGAATTAACCGTAAGACAGACCATACACTGCGTGCTGAAGGTAATAATGCGATCTGCGCGGGACATCAAGTCGTTGTGCGAAGTGTACACAGACGCACACGCGCCGACAAACGCTCACCTGCTGCTATGCTCTCCCCTTTCGTAATTACCGCGGTGCTTGAACGAATAGCCCAAGACGGAGACGAGCTTTTTCTCCGCACCCCCGCCGTGGGACCCCGCGAGCCCAGCAGCAGCGTCTACGGCGGCATCCTCGTCGGCGGGAGGGGCTGCCGAAGGGACACCGGGGGTGCGGCCGAAAGGCGTCGCCGGAGGTCGAGGAGCTGCGGGAGGGTTTCCAAAGTCAGGGCCTCGCAGCACGGCCGCTAGCAATCGGCATGGAGGCGGGAGAACCGTTAACAACGGCAGCAAAAGCCACCAATACCAGGTGGCGGGAACGGCGACCGCGTCGGAACAGCAGCAACAACAGCAGCAGCAGCAACCGTCGTTGTCGTTTTCCTCCGCGTCGTCGTCGTCCCTCGATATCCTCCTGCAGAACTCCCAGCACCAGCAGTCGCCACTGCAGCGGCAACCGTTGCCGCACCAAGGGCGGCATCAGGCTCTCGGTAGGGTCGGCTATGACAGCGGCGGTGTCGTAGGCGGTCGCGGGGGTCACAGGGGGAACGCCGGAGGCGGTGGCGGTCTAGGTCGGGGTCATCTGGCGCTGTCTCCGGTAACGCCGGCGTCGCGGATCGTGAAAGGGGGCACGCGCGAGCTTCATGCACAGGTGTGCGAGTGGGTGGCCCGACGAATCAAACCACGTAGATCTATCCAGCAGATCCCCGAATATTGTAGAAGCCACCTCATCTTCAGCCTCATTGGCAACAACCGGAGGTTCTCCGCCCCGGCGTTTAGAAAAGGCGAACATTCTACGGTCTGAAAGACTGAGGCAATGCATGCTGGTGAGCGCGCGACCGCGCAGCTTCCCGCAGACGGCATAGAGAGCGTATTGCTCCTACGCTTCCAAAGAGGTGGGCGAGGCGGAAAAGCAACGACAAGACGAATGCCCCAAACATAGTTCGACACTCCAGCTCCTGATCTGTAGCCACAAAGGCAGGCACCACCCAAGTACCCCCTGCCCGCCACCAACCCACCCCCGTGCATGTGTGGATTCTCCAATCCGACGAGTGAGTGCCATAATCCATAGCTTCATCAGTGTGATGGCAATCACTACGTATGTACCACGGTAGCTGACTCGCTCACATACACCACCGAACGCAGGCCGCTCTTACCGGCGGCACCCTCCGGCTCGAGCGGGCGCTCGACGACAAAGAGCGAGAGTTGCAGCTCCAGCGCGTCGAGATACATGGCCTTCGAGAGCATCTCCGCGCAGTTGAAGCGGCAGCGCGCGGTAGAGCTACACCAGGATCGGCAGGTATATCGCGGTGTGTAGGCGGTAGCACGTTGGCAAAGGTGGTAAGGAGGTCGTGCTTTTCGAGGTATTCTGTGACGGTGGTGCTGACGCGACGTATATATTCTGATGTAAACTGCGATGCGTACATACAGTAGTGCCGGTCATCGCCATTAAAAGAACACAGAACGGAAGACTTCAGCTGTACTGCAAACAACTTGCAGTAACAATTCACGGCAATTTTGACTCAAGTACTGGCAGCCTATCTTAAAAATCTCACCCATTCTCTCTTTTCGAACTCCAAATTATTTGCCAGGTGGGAACCCCCGACTTGGCGTCAGGAGCAACGGCACGATGCAGCCGTCCTCTCTACTCGCGCCCGTTTGGGGCGGAAGTGGAAGTGGACGAGGGGGTACGGCTCCCTACCCGAACGAGGGAGGTAGTCGGCCAGTGTCCGCTTCCGATGGGTGGATGGACGACCAGCAAGCTGGAGGAGGAGGAGGAGCGGGAGAGAGTCACGGCGGAGGCGGCGGTGGGGTCGGGAGGCTGTCCTATTCGGGCAATCTGCTGGGTGGTGCCGGGGGCGGTGGGGGGCGAGGACAGGGGGGGGTATCGGCGTCGTCTCCGGCTGCACCCCCCGGGGCGCATAGAAGTTTGGTCCGGGCGTCGGATCAAGGGGTCGTCGTAGACACGGACTTGATGGTCGCGGCCTCGGGTGTTCGGACGAGTGCGCCTTTATCAGGGGAAGCTTGAATTCTGGTACCGGGGGTGAAGAGGCAGGGGCAGCGGTGCTACCTTCTATCCAATCTTCTCGCTTCAAATCATGTTTTTTCCTGCTGCAACATTTTCTTGGAGGAAAGACCCACGCCCACCGGATGAGAAGGCGTTCGCGTGTTGAGTAATCGAATCCATGTCCACCTTCAACCAGGCACAAGTAAGGCGCAAGTACCAGAGGGAAGTCTACCTTCGCTCTTTGCTAGGTTGAGTGTGGAGGCATCTACCCGCACCCATCTCATCAGACAAACAAATCTGGCGGAGACGAATCAGCAGTTCGGGCAACCACATGCGTTTGTAGTTTGGTGATATTGTGGAAACGGGCATCGCGGAATGTGCGTCGCTGACATCCGCAGAAAAATGTTTGCCGTTGCGCCGTACTCTCACGGGGGGGTGGCATGTGTCTGGAAAGCGGTGCTGTGAATCGCGGCTTGCTATCTCTTGTCGCGCACGGCCCTTTCTCAAACAGAGGTTCGCGAATTGTGATATTTACGTGTGGCGTACGTGTGGCGCAATGGCAGTGTCAGGCTCGTGACAAGACGCAGCTTGTGCCGTGTGCACCACGCAACGCACCTGAATATGAGGCGTAGCGCCACAACGCTTGCGCGTAGCCTGATAGTAGCTGTTCCACGTAACGAGGGCAGAAAAAAGTGCGTGCGAACACACGTCGCTTGGGCGGCTTTATGCCCCTCACGACCCATACAGCAAAGCTGTCGCTTTATTGCGAGCACGTCACGCTATCATGCATAGGCACAGCATGTGTACCGGAGACACCAAATACAATGTTGTCTGAACCCTTGTGAAATTCAGAATTGCAGCTCCCCCCCCTTTTCTCGCCCTCTCTCATCTGCGCTTCTCAACGGAACTCAACACGCTCTCCACACAAAGCCGCGGACAATGTCTGCACTTCAACCCAGTAGACAGGCGAGCGGAGTAAAAACAGTTTCATCGAGGTGTGTCGCGCCGGTGTCATTTTGTCGACGACACATGTGGGCGTTCTTGCGAGCGTCATTTATGCTCTTAGACGATGGACCCAGCGTTGCTGGCGATACGGGGCCACAGGTCGGCGCACTCCTTAGCAACGGGGCCGTTGATCGCGGAACCTGCACAAAAAACGAGAGGGGTAACGGTAAACCGAGCGGCAAGCGTAAGAGTAAGGGATGTGGGGCAGAGCATGTAAAACCCAAACCCCTTTCACCAAAAACAAAGGGCGTTTGGTCCATGTTTTCAGGGCGGAGCTTGTCTTGTTCATGCCGCTCATACTGAGGAGGGGCTTGGAGAGAGCTCTTGAGGTTCTAGCAAGGCACGCAGACCCTGTCCCCAGTGCGATACCAGCGGCCAAAAGGAGGCAAAAATCAGGAAAGGCACACGCCTTTCAAGAACACGGGCTTGTACATCCAAGACTAGGGTCTACCCCAGCCGGGGAAAAACAGAACCCAGCGCGCTTCCTCGACAGCATGAGCACGATCAGCTTAGGCAAAGAGCCAGTCCGCCTTCATCCCACTCGCCCACCCGAAAACAGCGGCGAAGCAACGAAGCGCAACGAGTCCAAACAACCCAAGCACAGCTGCTGCTATTGCTGGCTGCTCCTGCTGCTGCTGCTCTTCTATCGCTCTAACGGGCTGACGACCTCCAAATCGTGTCTAAGCACAACGGACAGGTCTAGGCTGTTCTCGAAGCGAAACGGCTCTGTGCCGTCTGACGAAAAAGACGCCAAGCTCACCCTTCATCTCGCCCTTGTTGTTGACAATCACGCCGCCGTTGTCCTCGAAGTAGATGAACACACCGTCCTTCCGCCTCCAGGCCTTGCGCTGCCTCACCACAACGGCGGGCATCACTGTAGGGGGGACGGGGGGGTGACGGGAATAGGGGGCACTCAAACGACATCATCGTCCCGTTAGAGCAAGGAGCAGCAGGGGTGCTTCTGTTTTCTACCATTCAACCGTGCCTATCGGCGAAAGGGGAGGCAACGGAGACGCACGCAAAACAACAAATGCGTTGCACACCCACGGAAACACTCAGAAAGGCGCATTGACGTGAGGCTATCTCAGGGAAGAACACATCCGAACAGACTTGATCGCACGGTTTGGGCGCAAGCGAGAGACCAAACCTGGAAAGGTGTAGCTTACGACTTTTACCGTCTGTTGCAGGTATTTCCTACTCAAAACACTCGTTGTTCGAGGCAAAAAAGAAGGTGAAGTTCTCCGCACGAAAGAGGGCTCAAGCTTGATCCACACATAGTTCGTGGTCCTGGTTGGGGGTGTACAGTGGCACGCTTGTATCGTCATAGCGAAGCTGGCGAGACCATCAATGCACACAGGCGCTGCTGTATACCACTTGGTTTGAGGGTGCGACCTTCGCCTAAATCTGTCTTTGTCTCACCCTTCTTCCTGAGCTCCGGCTTTCCCTTGCGGACAGTGGCCATCACCATGTCACCGACACCTGCAGGCGTCATCCAGCAGTGTCAACAGTCAAACAAACCGGGCAAAAAGAGGGCAACATGAGTAAGACCCTTCCGACGCCTGCGTGTGTCTGCGTGGGCGGGTTCGCCCGCCGCCAACGTCAACAGCAGTGAGCGGTGCAACAGCGATACAGTGGGCAAGACTGACGCCCTCGTACGGTGAACCGAGATGTGGCGTAGGTCGATGCTTGCAAACAAAAAACTAGACACGCCAAACACGTGGAAGCTTGGAGAGTATCCCAAGAAACAACCTTTATTGTCAGCCGAGCCTAGTGTGTCGTGCATTCGTTTACCGTGTATAACCGGTGCACGCATTTACCAAAAAAGCATGGGACGAAAACGATCCCTACCCCTTGGGGCCAGTTTCACCAAACGCTTGTGGTGGAGGTTCTATCCTTCAAGCTTACGCGTGTCATCCAAAAAAAAACGCCCCAAGGCTCAAGTCTGGAGTTCACTATTTCATCTCGAAATGTCGCGAATTGGTATAGACTACTTGCTGCTCGGGGTATGCTTATTTTGATCCTTGACGGCTTACTCGTATTCAGCTGCACGCGGAGTCTGTGGTATCTACCGACGCGGCCCTTACACCTACCGGCGGAGGGCAGGCGGTTCAGGCGACCCTTGATGCCGCACACCGAGATGATGTACAGGTTCTTGGCCCCGCTGTTGTCGCAGCAGTTCATGACCGCGGCCACGGGCAGACCGAGGGTCATGCGGTACTTGTTGCCCTGGGCACCGGCGCGCCCTGTCACGTGACAAGAAATAGGACGAGAGGGGAGAGGATTCAACACGCAAAAAAACGAACTCTTGGACGCGTTGTGTGGGGAAGGCCAACAGAGAGAGCGGGGAGGGGGGGGCAAGAAGATCTATCCTGAAAGAGTCTGGTGTGCTGGACGAGCACACAGCGGAAGCGCTGAAAGAGGAGGGGATTGGAAGCTTGGCCAGAGGCGACCGTCTTCAGCGTGGGTTCGACTCGATGATAGTGTACTAAATACACTGCTGGTCTATACAGTCAAAGTAAAGGAGATGGGCGTTTTCCGTTCTCGACACTTCTACTTTGTTGCTGGGATCTTGCTGCTCTGGGGTTCAAAGTTCACAATACCGGAGCACCCTGTACCAATAGGCCATATCCAACCGGCTGAGTACTGAACTGCAAGCACAATCGGCAATCGGCAATCGGCAAACAGCAGTACAACCCCTTGGAATACTCATGGAGACTCCCCGTCTCTAGTATACTTTGTAGCATGTGAACTAAAGTACTGTAGAAACGAAGAAGGGTCTGGTTGGAGCCCAAACATAAAAAAGACTGGATACGGAACGCTCAAACGAGGTTTGCAGAACAGCTGGTTCATAACATGTGCCTTGTGCTAATGTCACATGAAACTCGATGGTACTGCCTTCCTTCGCTCATCCTCCAATCTTGTCTTGATGCCGAAGCTACAATACGCGTTTCGTGTGTGGTAGCCTTGTCTGGTTAAGTACATAATAATAACCATGGTAGTGTGTGGGAGGGAGGGCTGGTGCTTCACATCGAGAGCATTCGTCGCCGAGCCACGTGAATGATAGATAAACCAAGAGTAGCCAACGTGCTACGGCTGGAGTTACCTCTACATTTTTCAACTCAGAGCTGAAAGGACTGCAACAACAGTGCAGGTGTGGTGGGCAACTACTGTAGGCACTCGCTGTCTGTGACCCGTGGACAACATCCGAGACCCACAGCAGCGTTAGGGTGAGGAAGACGAGATAGAGATGGTATGGATTGCGGATGCCGGTTGAAATCGATACCAGCAACAGTCTAACGCAATAACTTTGGCAACAGCTTCGCAAGAAGTACAGGTCTACCTCCTACTGTCCTTGCGCGGAGCACTCTCGCGTGTGGTCGAAGCCCGGCAAGGCCTTATCCGCCGCACACCACCCAACTTTGCTCTTCCGTGTGTTTTCCCTCCGAACGGCACCCAAAGGCACAACCAAAACACAGCAACGGCAGACAAACGCGTAACCGCAAGCCTCGACAGCACTTACCACGCTTCGACATGATGAGAAAAGGGGTGGGCTTCGGTACTCCGACACCTAGGGAAGGGGCTGTGAGAGAGCGCGAGGCATCACCAGCTGCGCCCAACCACCACACCACCAAAGACACCAGTACCCCCCCTCCCCCCCCCCCTACTTCTTGAAAAAATGTGTTTTCATACCCCTAGGGGGGTCCCCTTTTCCCACTCGCGCCGTGTGGTTTTCCCGCCCGTGCCCACACATCTGTTTTGTTTCGCGCCAAGACATCCACCACCCAAATCGAGGGCAACAAAGACAGGACCGCAGAAGGAGGTAGACGCGAGCTGTTAAGTTTGCAAGGAGAGCAGTCTTTACGGGAAGGGGTCGCAGAGCTTTCGTCATGGAGAACGGGGTGAGCGGAAACACAAGGAGGTTGGTTGGGGCTGGGTTTTATTTAGGTTGAATTTTGTGTGTGTCGAGCCTGTTGGCCGTTTTCCACCTTACGTTTCTTTCTTTCTTTTCGTGCCGTGAGGGTAGCGCTCGGCTTGGGGGCCGCTCTGCAGGTCGGGTACACGCACGTAGCCTCCTCTGCCAGGCGGAGAGTTTTCGGTCCTGAGGAGGATATCTACCACGTGGTCGTGCTCGTGCTCGGTCTATCACGTGGCCTGTAGGTAGTGGATAGATCTTGGACAGCCCGACGCGCCAGAGGTTGAATCCAAAATATGCCCTCTTTGCGTTTCATTTCAGCGGGCAAGCTGCTGGCGGATTCGTCCCCAGATCAAAAGCTACAAGGCGTGTGTGGGTGTTTTCGGACAAGGCACGGCGCGCGTTTGTTTCTGTCGTTGCACACAGGATGAGCCTGCTGTCCGGAAGCAACACGATCACAGCAGCACGGTTGATTCCACGCCCACGAGATGGGTGCAGCGGAAGCTCGACTGCTGGCTTGCAAGTTGGGTTGCTTCCTCGACCCCTGAAAGAGTTGCACGATAGTAAAACTAAATATCGCCAGGAGTCCCACGCGCTAAAACCCCCGACAAATGTTGAGTCCTCATCGCGCACCAAGAATGTGTTGGTCGCACAGCTGGCCGGACACATGTAGCTCGAGTCACACACCTAACTGCTGCCCCCGCCCCCTTGCTTTTTTCAATCAGCAGTTGCTTTATTACCTGTCGCACCGTATTGGGTGTGTCTCAATGTGAGTTTCCTCTGATATGTGTGGTCGTGTGGAAAAGGGAAGATTCAAGTCTTGTGTAAGCTACTGTTGTAGTCAGTGTACTTCAACCTAAAGCTCGACTCACATATTTCCCCATCCGCACTGACTCCTAGTCTCAGTTGTTACCTCGCATAGCGCGCAGAGGGAGCGGAGGACTCCAGAATATCTGTCGTTGATTTCTTTTGACTTGCGGACCCTCGGGGCCAGTTTATTTGAGTGTACCTTTTTAGGGTAAAAGGTAAGTTAGCCTGTGACCACGGGAATCGACTGCGTCAAGTGTTGGATCAGTACGGACATATGAAGGTACTGGGTCGAGAGGGCTCGGAACGGTGTTTAATGTGAAGACAATCCAGATAGTTGGTGGGAGCACGGGTTGGGAGGGGTTTTGTGGGCGCGGAAAACGTCAGCTCAACAAGTGTTGTTGGCTTCTTGGCTCCCCGCCGAACGACAGCGGCACCTTCGACACCCAAAATCTCCCCCCGATCTTTTTTTTGCTTTTCGACCATAAATACAAGTAGTGCCGGGTGCGACGTCTTCGTCGTTCATGTTCCCGCACTGCTGTCCATGTTCTCTTCGCCCCCCGCCCTCCCCGTCATGCAAAACATGCAACGTAGTCTGCTATTTAGTCTTCCTTCGGTTGCACGGCTGTTGTTGCAGCAGTCTTCACATTTTCCAATCTCTCTTCCCAGAACCTCCCATTATCCTACAACTGTAATTCATCTATACAACGTTTGACCGATGTATTTCTGAAAACATGCACCTCTTCCTGTTGCTGCTGTTTTTTTCGTGGGTGTTGCCGACGAAAAAAGATGGGATACGTGGAGCAACCCGCGCAGTATGCGCAGGACGCCAACGGCGTCGTCGTGAACGGTATGGGCGGCGTCATGCCCGTCGTGGGCGGCATGTCCGCGCCGCCGGTCGGGGTGATGACGACGGGCATCACCCGCGTGTACGTGGGCAACCTCTCCTGGGAGACCGAGTGGCAAGACCTCAAGGACCACATGAGGACCGCCGGCGAGGTAAGCGCGAGGTCTTGCTGCCACCTGCTAGCTGCTGTGAAGACTTGCAACACATCCTTCGACTACTGCTGTGGTAAAAAAGTAGAGTGGTAGACTGTGGGTTTCATTGTTGAGGAAATATATTGCATATGCATACAAAGAGAGCTACTACCCGTTCTCGAAAGAATGTCGATTTCTCTTGAAATGCGGCGGAAACTGAAGATTAACTCGTGACTAATCGCATGTGGCGTTCACGGCCGTCGAGGAAAATGTGGACGGGTGAACCCTCACAGTACCTCGAAAAAATTTGCACGAGGAAAGACGAGGCATGAATACAGTACGTACGCATATCAAACTAAATACAAGCTCCCTGTGTGCCCCCGGCTGATGCGTGGAACACATGCAACACGCCGGCAGGTTGTAGTGTAGATAGACTGGCTAACACACACAAGCTTCTGTATCCATGCCGTCTGCATGCCGGTGATGTCCGTGTTTCTTTCCTCTTGCGTACACACGCAACACACAAGACGGGTGGGTACCCATGCCGCCTGCACGTCGATCTATGTGTCAATTCTTTCCCCCGACCGCTGTGTACAATACGGCGGTGTGTATGTAAACACTCTTTTTTTACGTCAGGTCGTCCGAGCGGACGTGATGAGAGACGCGTCCGGCCGCTCCAAAGGCTGCGGCATCGTTGAGTACCGCACCCCGGCGGAGGCGCAAGAGGCCATCAACACCCTCCTCGACACCGAGCTTAAGGGGCGCCTGATCTTCGTGAGGGAGGACCGTGAGGCCGCAGGTACGTCCATCCGACACAACGCCTCCCGCCGACAAAACTGTAGATAGCTAGCTGCCTGTGGCGCGATTGTCGTTCATGTGTTTTTCTTTTCCGTGTCGATGCGAAAACAAGGGTATAGCAGTGGAGGGCCCTCTGTAGTGCCGGGGTTTGTCCCGAGATTTCACCGGCAATATGCCGGGCACGGACACTCTTCAGAGTACAGAAAGGACTTGGTATTTAGTGTGTGCGAGCCGAAAATGCCGGCACTATAGAGGGCCCCCCACTATAGCACATGTATCGCATTGTAACGACTTTTGTTGACCAAAGAACCGTTTGTCATGTGGACAACATAGCCGTCTCCGGTCACCGATGGACGAGTTTGTTCCCTTGTTTGCTTTGATCGAAACATGGCTCGCTCATTCATGGTGGTAATAGATGCGCGGTGGGATGGAAGTGGCATGCTGTTTGGTGCTCGGAAATTGCTAATTACAACGCGCATTGATGGGTAGAAAACAACGAGGCATGCTGTTTGGTGTCGGAAATCGCTAAATACAACGCGCATTGGTAGTGGAAAACAACGAGAAAAAAAACTGCAACAAAGTGAGCGACCTGTGTATCCATGCGTGTTAATTTATTGCGCTAATAGTTAGGCTTGACCTATCATCACGAACACGAGCGTTTGAATTCTTCATCGTGACGTCCATTCGTTGTGTACTTGTGTACCGTCAGGTGGCGGGGGGGGGGGGAACAACCAACACCGCGGAGCCTCTTCCAGCGGTGGTGGGGGGCGGCGGCGGCCCGCCCATGGGGGGCGGGCCTCGGGGGAGCGGGAACCAAAACGCCAGGGTTTACGTCGGAAACCTGGCGTGGGACGTGGCGTGGCAGGACCTGAAGGACCACATGCGCGGCCTCGGCGGCGAGGTGATCAGGGCGGACGTCATGACGGACCAGGGGGGCCGCTCGCGGGGCTGCGGCATCGTGGAGTACGCCGAGCCTGAGCAGGCCACGCAGGCGATCGAGCAGCTCAACAACTCGGAGCTCAAGAACCGCATGATCTTCGTGCGGGAGGTGAGCGTAGCACTGTTTTGTTTTGTTTGTTTTGCGAAAGGAGAATCGTTGCTTGTTGGGTGGTGTGTGGCAACGACGATTGTGTTGGAGAACCGGAGCGGGGGCGAGATGGGTGGCTCGCTTGGTTGCTGTTGGCTTGCCGAGGGACGTGATTTTTCTCCTCCTCGTCACAACTGCAGTGACATTCTCTTGTGTGTGTGTGTTTTTCGTAGTGGAGGTCACATGACGGCTTGAACCGCTTTCAACTCTCGCGGCCAATTGTCGCTTTTTGTTTCAAACCCTGAAACCAAAAATTGGATACAAATCGGCGTGTGCGCCGCATGAACTCGCCTACAGTCTGCGAGTGCTTTTTTGGACGATCGCTCGTGGACCCCAGCGCGTAGACTCACCCATTTTGTTATCACTTGGTAGCGACTACTGTCTGATCGGGCCACCTCCTTTCTCCGGCTTTTCTGTCCGCTCATTTTTGTTCAACTGTTTCTAGGACCGCGAGAGCGGAACTCCGGGGGGTGGGCACCACCAGCAGCAGATGCACCACCACAACCACCAGCAGCAGCAAATGGTGGGGCAGATGCAGATGGGGCCCATGGGGGCCTTCGGCGGGCAGCCGTTCGCGGCCGGCCCCGGCGCCCTCATGGGCCAGTCGATGGGGGGACACATGCAGCAGATGCAGATGCACCAGCAGCAGCACGGCAGCGGCGGGCACCAAGGTGGGGGCGGGGGTGCGATGCCGCAGGCTACCGGCAACCGCATCTACGTCGGCAACCTGGCGTGGACTGTGGAGTGGCAGGAGCTCAAGGACCACATGAGGACGGTGGGGAAAGTGGTGCACGCGGACGTTCTTCAGGATGGCGACGGGCGCTCCAAGGTAGGGAGGAGGAAGAGACGTTTTCCGGGAGGGAGGAAGGAAAGCCTATGACTCTGCCATGTTTGTGGTGTAGTCGGAAACGGCGTTGTGTGTGTTTTTTGTTATTATTATTATTAGCATCGACCGCGCTAACCGGCTGACCAATGAAAACACGTCAGTCTCAGTGCGGGTGTGTGTGTGTGTTCCGGCCGCTGCTGCCCGACCAATTTTGTTGTTGCTTGGCAAGGGAGGGGGGGGGAGGAAGAAGGAGTAGGGGGCGGTGACGGACGACATGGCGCGGAGACCCCGCGGTGGCAAAAGAAAAGGATGCGCGGGTGGCGACGGCTGCGTTCCGGCAGCGTGTTGCCTCCTAAGTTTCTCTCCCTCTGTACGTAAGGCAGCGCCTGGCCAATTTTCATTGTAAACCGGGCTGTGTAAGGCGGTCCATGCCATTTCGAGAGAGAAACACACCGACCCGTCCCCCGCCCCCTCTTGCTCTCTTGATTGGATTGTTTTTCGTGTCGCGGGTATGTAACGAGTGCAGGGCTGCGGCATCGTTGAGTACGAGGACATCCGCGGGGCCAACCGAGCCATCCGAGAGCTCAACAACACCGCCCTGGGCGGGAGGCCCATCTTCGTTCGCGAGGACAGGGAGCAGCAGAACCCCCGCCAGAGGCAACGCGGCGGCGGGAGAGGAGAGATGGCGAACGGCGGCGGCGGCCGGGGGGGCGGCGGCGGCGGCGAGAACCTCGCCGGGCGGCAGCTTTACGTGGGCAACCTGTCTTTCGAGACGACGTGGGCGGACCTGAAGGACCACTTCCGTACCGCGGGGGAGGTGGAGCGCGCGGACGTGATGATGGACGGCTCGCGTAGGTCCAAGGGCTGGGGCACCGTCCGCTTCAGGACGCAGGTAATATTATGATGAATGAAAAGTGTCGCGCTGTTATTAAGAAGAGGGTATTAATAGTAGGTGTCGGTTTCTCTGCCGCGTTTGCTGCAGGGGCGAAATCAAGTGTGAAGTCTCCCGCGGGCTCGGATATGTTGGTAGAGTACAAGGTAGTGCTTTTCAACGCTGGGACGACGCAGTGCGACAGGGCAAGAACCGCGAGGTTGGTTTTTTGTCACAAGTGCTGGTGGACTCCGTCCCGCCCTCCCGTCGCACGTGCGTACCCCCCTTTCTTATTTTGTCATGCTGCTGTCCGCCCACTGCTGTTGAATTGCTCCGCGCGTCCTTCAGGAGGAGGCTCAGTCGGCCATCCAGGAGCTGAACGGCACCGAGCTCGGCTCCCGACAGATTGAGGTCAGGGAGGACAGCAAGACTGGGGGCGGCGGCGGCGGCGGCTCGTACCCCAAGGCGGGCAACGCCAAGGCCGGCGCCACCGCCGCCGCTGCTGCCTCGGCTGACCCCGTAGGCGCGACTGAGGCCGCCGCGCCCGCTGCATCCGCCACGGTTGCTCCCATTAGCACCACTTCCTGATCCCGTCGTCAGTATCGGAGAAGAACCCTAGGACAAAAGCCACGAAAGGAATGACGACCCGATGTTTCTGAGGCACGAACGTGGAGCCTGAGCGCGCGCGGGGGTGGGGGGGGTGGGGGGCAGCGAGGGCATATGCTGCACGCGTGTCCCGGGCCCCCTCTTCCCACGGTTTTTCTCCCTGCTCCCCCCCCCCCTTTTTTTTTTGCGCGAAGCTTTCGGCCGTGTCAATTTGCACACGACTTGCTTAGACCGTTTGTGGGTGGATTGGTGGAAAGGCTGTTGTTTTGCAGGAGAGGGTGTGTCTCCTGTTGCGGTGGCGGGTCTTCGCCGTGTCACCCCTATGCTTGAGGGCGGAAGGAGTATCATAAGCAAGGAGCGGGTGTTTAGCGTTCGGTGTTTACAGAATTGATTATCTTGTTGCCTGTGTTTGTTGGGTGTTTCTTTTGTTCCGTTTGTGGCCGTGGATCGAACGAACTTCCGTGTAAGGCAGCCATGAGCCCGCGCGAATTGGATTGATGTCTATTGTGTGTATGTTTGTGTGCGATCGATTCCCTTGAGTGGCCCTTCGGGAACACTCAAGTGTCATGCACGGAGCGCGCGGGGGAGGGGGGGCAAGGGCAGGGGCAACCTCACCACGGCTAATGCGTGTCTCGTCTTGGGGTGCTTGTATGTCGCGGTAGCGAAGACGCGGAATATCCTTGCCTGCTGGAATGGCGCGTCGGCTCTCCCTGTCTCGTTTATCTTTTTTTTGTTTTTGTCTGGTTTTGGCGTCGCTCGGGAGAAAACAGCTGAGCGCACAAGATTGGGGGGGAGGGGCGGGGGGAGGCTGCACGCGCCCTACCTGGTGGAAGGAATCGTGATGACTTGTAACGGCAAAGGTTCATTTTGTTGATACTGTTTACGGTATTTTACGTATCCCCCTATATGTGCCCTTTTTTCCTACAAGTCGTTTTTCAAACACGCAGCAGACCGGCCCGTTCGTTGCACGCGGTACCAGCCTGGCCCGGGTTTTTGGTTGCCGCGGGAATGGTAGGAATCGAAACCTGCCCCTCTCCCCCCCCACCCCTCCCCGGGTGCACACGAACCTCGG
>FN649729.1:3077319-3089517 GCA_000310025.1 Ectocarpus siliculosus | reverse complement strand
CCCTTTTGGCCCCCCACCCACTCGCACCACCTCCCGCTCGTTGCCAAAGGTTTGTAGGGTTGACATGCGGGGGGGGGGGGGGGGGCAAGGGGGGAGGCTAGCTGCGCTTTTCGTCTACGGACTTCAGGTCGACTTGGGAAATCACCACTGTGTGCCGATGAGGTCTTGTTTCCCTGGCCCGATCTTGCCAGCTCATTTTATCTTTACTTGTCTAGGGAAGTTTGCAGGTCGGGTCCCGATGGCCTGCCTATCCGTATTTCGTTTTCGTTCATCCCTGAAATGTGACAAAAGAGTGTCGCCTAGAAGCAAGCATGATGGCGCGGGCGGTGCGCATGATGAACGGGTTTCTGGGGGGTCTGCTGGTCTTCCAGGTCTTGGAACGGCTGTGTGCGGTGTCGCCGTTGTTGTTTTCACTGCTGCTGTGTTTTTAACTTTGTCCGCAAAGCTGCTGCTGCTGCTGCGTACGTGTGTGCGTGCCGTTGTTTTTTTTTTTTGCACGGTGCTATTTTTTTTCTCGGGAGTATTTTATTCGCTGCTGCGCTTGCTTGGCCCTAAACATTCGTTCGCAGACACGGACTGGCTTGTAGTAGCGGTAATGTCAAAGAGCGGCCAGACTGTAAGACAGACTCCCTCGTGTTACTTTTCTCTGTTTTTTCCTCTCCTCTCCTTTTTATGTTTTCTTGTTTGTGACATGACATCCGAGAGCCCGGGTGGAAGTGTGGGGGTCTTTTTCCGAAGGATTCGCACGCACGCACACACGGTTTGTTTCTTGACGAGATTATTTGGGTTGCTGTGTCTTTTCGAGCCTCTTGGGTGTTTGTGACGGGACGAAGAGAGCGGACCTGGAGACGCTGCGTGTTCCAGTCCGACAAAGCCTGCACTAACTGATGTCTCGGCCCCGGCGATCTTAGCGGTTGGTTCATTTTCGCCGAGCCACCGGCGGTAGTGGCATGTAGTGGCATAATGATCAAAAACAGTGTTGGGGTTTGGCAATTATTGAGTCAAGGACGAGAAGAAGAGTATACCAACGGTGGATAGACAACGAACGCGCCCTCTTTGTTTCTGGTCCATGTATGTATGAGCTCACGCATGCATGCATGTGCCACCTACACCAACCCGAGGGCGTCGAATATGGGCTGTGCCTACCAGGAGCAGGCTGGGAGTGACATGCCTCCAAAAGGGGGAAGGATGCGTTTGGTCGATGGTCGAACGAATTGAGAAGGCAGGCGAGCAACGAATGAATGCAAGGCACCCGTCCCGCAAGGCAGAAGAAAAACATTACCCCCTCTCGCCTATGAAACGAAGGGTGTACGTACGTACGCAAGGCGAGACCGTTAACGGTTGCGAAGAATGCCCTCTCTTCATATTTGCGATTAATTGCTACACAGACCACGGCACAATATATAGCAACCAACCGAGTGCGTGCGTGGCCAGGGCCGGCCGCAGCATGAATCAGCCGAAAGATTTCGCTTGTTTTTTGCGATTTTCCTGGATTCGCGTACAGGTATGCATGCGTACGGATCGACTATGTTTATGCTGGCCCTGCTCGTCGTGAGGAAACCCGATTTGTCTGTAGTCGGGTTTGTCGTGGTTTGTTTGTCGTTAATGCCTCGGGGTCATCAAAATAAACTGTTGAGATTTGCTTGCTTGGTGCATACATACTCCGTATACCGACCGTAAGAGGCGGAGATGTATAGCACACACGGAGACCGACCTTCGAAACTCGATTGCTCCACAACCAAGTGGTGGGTACGGAGGGTTAGGGTAGGGTAAAGAAGAGGGTTCTACATAATAAAGACCTCGACGAGGTGTTTCCAAACCATTCTTCTTGGTGCCTAATAAAGCTTCGACATTCGATCTACGTGGAGTGTCATCTCTCTCTCTCTCTGTCTCTCTCTCTCTCTCTCTCTCTCCGCCTCTTACGGATAGTTTCTGCTTCTGCTTTCTGCATGAAGACGCACAATTTTTTGTCTGCAATCAAACAATTCGGCGTCGGCGCCAGGTTTACTAGTCTAATTACCGTTTTTCTGGACCTTGCACACCTCTACGACGACGGGTGTAGCTGATGCACAGCTTCCTTGGAAAATATGAACAACACGGAAGGAAGAAATACTACTTAACTTGTCGTCTATCCGTTCGCGATAAAACCCCGGCCTTCTCTTGGAACTGGCGACAGAGAGGACACGATGAAGGGGGACACAGAGTTTGTTTCTGATTTGTCAAGTCCCCCAAAGACAAATTGGGGCTCATTCACCACAACAAGCATATTCAACAAGGGAGGGGAAATCCCACTCAATGCCTTCTTCCCAGACTTGGAGACCAAACCTCAACTTACAGTGTAGAACTTGAGGATTCAAATTTGGAGACGAAAACATAAAATCTTGAGTCCGACCGTATGCATGCGTACATGAAAGCTTCTGGTAAACAAACAGAGGACACAATATTCAAGTAGGAGGATATTTAAAAAAATATGTGGTATGTTGTGTGTACGTACGCCCTAAAAATAAGAATGTGTCAAGACCGAAAAAAAAAACTACTTTTTCTTGCTTCTCTTGAAAAAACCTCCCGCCTTCTTATTTCTACTGCTACCCGCAGTAACAGAACCACTCTCCGACGTCGACTCCCTTCGCATCAACCGGGTCGATTTCGATCTTGACTTCGAGGGGTTCTTCCCGGGCTCCCAAACTTTGTCACTCGCAGCGGCAGAAGAATCGGAGCGATCGCTTGCACCGGGGGCGCTACTACTACCGTCGGTATCGCCGCCGCCGCCGCCGCCGCCGTCGCCTTCCCGGCCCCGTTTCGCGTTGACCAATCCCTGTCCAGTTGTTTCTTGGTCGGGCAACGGAGGCGAGTCCCGACTATGTTGTCGTCGACCAGGCGATGGCAAGCCCTTATCCCCGCCCTCGTCCCCGTTTTCTTCCTCAGGTGGTGCCACCATACCGGCCGCCGTTGGATTGAGGAAGGTGGCACTACTACTCGCAGAAACCCGTTTTTGGTCTTCGGCCGGGGGTTTTTCTGTTGGACCTGCTTCCGTCTGGCCAGCCTCGCCATCCGCTTGCTTCGCCGGTTCCCCACTATTCGCTTGTTGTGCGGTATCATCACTGTGCTCGACCCCGCTTCGTCCCTCACCGCTAGCACCGCCCTCTTCACTATCACCACAACTACCACCACCGCCATCACCATCACCATGTCCAACAGAACACCTACCACCAGCACCAGAAGGTTCTTCCTTGTCTCCCTCGGTTTGAGAGGAGGACACTTGTTCTTCCTTGTCCGCCGGCCTCCCTGCCGTCCTATCGGCGTTTCCTCGGCTAGTGCCGCCCCCGTCAGCAATTTCAGCCGTCCCCGCCTCATCCCTCGTTTTTTCCGGGACGAACGTACCTGTTTTCCCCTCTTTTTCATTCCCCGGGCCCCCTGCAGCTGCCGCTGAAGAGGAGTGATCGGTTGGATCAAGATCGTTGTCCCCACCTGTTGAGCGCTGTTGAACTTCGCCGAACTCTTTTGGGCCATCACGCCCGCTAGCCTCTTCCTGGTCGGCCCGAGCGCTGCCAGCCTCTGGCGGGGGGATAACTTCCCCCATTGCTGCCTCGTCCCCTGTTGTTGTTGCTGAGGAAGAATGGTCGGTCGTATCAACGCCGTTGTCATCACCTGTTGAGCGCTGTTGAACTTCACCGGATTCTTTCATGCCAACGCGCTCGCTTGCCTCTTCCTGGTCGGCCCGGGCGCTGCCAGCCTCTGGCGGGGGAATAGCTCCCTCCTCAGCTGCCGCCGCCGCCGCCGCCGCCCTTTCGTCGCCCTCGATGGCTGCAGCAGCGGGCGTCTTCATGAGCGTCGAGTCGCTCTGCCCCTCTGGACGGGCGCCGTTGCCGCCGTCAGCTCCGTCGTCTCCCCCCCTCCTGTGCTTTGGATCACCGTCGTCATGGTCGTTGTCGTTGTCGAGGCCACCCCCAACCGGCCACGTTCCCGCCCTTCCATCCTCTGCTCCTTCCACGGCCTCTCCTGCTGCTGCTGCTGCTGCTGCTGCTGCTGCTGCTGCTGCTGCTGCTGCTGCTGCTGCTGCTGCTGCCGCTGCTGCTACGGAGGGTGAATCTTCGACTCTCGGCTGCGGCTCTCCCACCGCTGCCGCCGCTGACGTCTCGCCAAGAGAGTCACGGGAAAGGCGACTCGCTCTACCCGGCTCACCGAACTCCGTGGTCTGACCTACCATGCCCTTGTCGCCAACGGTCGTGCGGCCACCGGCACCCCTCCCGCCGCCGGCCCTCCCCACTCCCCCCCGCAGCCTTGCGCTGCTGGCGCCGCCGCGATCTGGTTTCCCCGGTGGCGGAGCGGCCGCCATCGGTGCCACCACCAGGGGATCGTAACCTTTGTCCCCTCGCAAGAGAATCCGTCCCTGCGCATCCCGTTGTATGCTATGCTTTCTGACGGGGCGCGAGTTCGATCTGGCGGCCGGTGCTGCCGGCACAGGCCGGCGCTGCGCGGCTGTTGCCACCGGTGCCGCTCCAGCCGCGGCGGCGGCGGGCGTGGCTTTCGTTCGCGTCGCTGTGGAGCTACCGCCATCGTCACGGGTTCTCTTGGTCGCCGCCGTCTCGCCATCTGGCGTAGCCCTCGTTGCTTTGGCGGGCCTCGGGCTCTTCGCCGTCAATGACCCCGCGGCGGGCTTTACCGTCGCCGTGTTGGTGCTTGCCGCAGGCGTCGGCCGCGTTGCCGCCGTCGACACCGCCGGCCTTGCTATTCTGGCGGAGCTGTTGCCGAGAGTGGCTCCCCGGCCCGCACCCCCGCCCCCGCCCCTTCCCTCGCCCATGTTGTGAGGTCTTCGACCTGCCACTCCTCCGCGTACAGCCCTCCCGCCTCCGCCGCCGCCTCCCCGATCGCTCTGCGTGGAATTGGTTGTACGGATGAGGCAAGGGGTCGTCAAAGAACGATGTGCGAAGGCTGCGGGGCTCGGAAGTGTGTAGGGTGGTCGGCATTGCAAGAACGCTTCCGAAGCAAGTATGAGCAATGATTTGGCCTGTGGGCCGCTCGCTCCCCTCACGCCAGAGCATGAACTCTCGGAGGTTAGGATCGAGAGCAACCGTTGTTACAAACCATGTGCTGGGAAAGCCGTGCGCCACCGTGCCCCCCCCCCCACCCCACCCCCTCCCCCGTCCTCCTCCGGACGCACGCCCTTCTGCCTGCCCTCAATAAATGCGCTAATGGCCAGGAACGAAAGCGGTTGATTCCGCGTACAGTACCGCAGAAACGTGTTTGCAAAGCGGCCGGGTGATGGCGGCGTCTCTTCTGGGAGAAGGCTGCCACAGCGATCCGCCTCGGACAAGTTGGGAGGTCGACGGCCTGCAAAACCGACTGATCAAGGGCAATACAGCAGCAACAACGGAGTGAACCCCATACCCACTCTCCCACTCCGTCCTCTCGAGGGCGGTCTTCACAACGAAGGCATGAAAAACATTAGTACCCCCACCCCCCCTCCCTCGTAACACGTGTCATCGCACCGGTGACTTCAGCTGACCCCGTTCGAAGTACTCTACCCGTTCCACCAGGGCCTCGTTCACCCTGCGCAGGTGCATCACTTCCTGCCCCAGGTTTCCCGCTGCCGTTGCCGGGGTGGTCTCGGCGCCCCCCGTGCCGGCTCCCGCCACTGTTTCGGCGCGCGACTCTTCTTGCCGTTCTCCCGCATCTGCTGCCGACGCCGCCGAGGGGGACTGGGCGCCACCTGGTGGTGGGTGTTGTTGAACCCCGTCACTCGCGCCGTTTTGGTCTGCCGCTGATGTTGGTGTCGAGAACGGTGCCTGGATTTTGGTGCAGGACGTTGTTTGCGATCAGCGTGGAGAAAAGAGGCAGGAAGGCGGGGGGGGTGGAAAGGAAAAATTACCCAAGGTACGTCCACAAGCGAGACCAGATCAAGATTCCTTTTGAACGAATCTTTCGCCGAAATCATATGGTCTACGTATGGCCTCCTCCCGTTTGCTTTTTTGTGGCTCTGCTGCTATTTTCCAGGACCACCGCGCGAATCCAACGGAGCACGTTTTCCCCCGTTTGGATTCTGTCCGTCACGAAATTTTGGCACGCGCTTTTTGTACATCAGCTAGCTTGCCTTTCCAGCGCCGCCGAAGCTTCTCTGCAACCGTTCGACCGTGCGCGAAAGCGCGTCGTTCTCCAGCAGCGCCTGGCGGGTCTGCTTGCCGATCTCCTGCTCCTTGTGCTGCGCATAGGCCGCCTCGTTTCTGAGACGGTGGCACTGGAGGAGAGGACCAGAGGAAGCACCAGCAGCAGCACCAGCAGCAGCAGCAGCAGGAGCACCGAACAACGGGCATAAAGTTGTCTCTAAACTAATCCTGTTCGCCATGATGCTCTGTACCGCAAACTTGTGTTCTCTGGGGACTCCTCAGAAGCTGCTCAAAGCTTTGAACTAGACACCGGGTAGAGTGCTCATACATGCACCCCCAACTGACAATTTGTTCTTCTATTCTATTGGCCACGCCAAGTTGTGCCCCCCAACCCCGGCCAAAAATCAGCGAGTGAAGGCCGGCCGCACGGAAGCTTCACTTTACCTCCTCCTCGTACTTTCGTAGGAGTAGGGCCACGTCCCGACTGGCCTGCCCGATCTGAGCAGTCGCTGGCTCTTGCTTCAGTGCCAGGCTTCTATCCTCAGGGGCCGCCGCTCCCCCGCCCCCGCCGCCTCCGTCAAGGCTTCCTCCCCCTGCCGCCAGCTCAAAACCGTCTTGCGAAAAAGCCACTGGCGCGAACAGCCCGCCGCCTCCGCCGCCGCCGTTGTCACCAGAGAACACTCCAAGCGTCTCGCCTGCCCCCCCGGAATACACTCCAAGCAGAGGCTCGTCGTGCTGCTGCTGCTGCAGCAGCTGCTGCTGCTGCTGTCGCTGGAGTTGGTTTCTCCTCAGCAGCTCGTTCTCTTCGCGGAGCAGGTTAACCTCCCGGCGCAGGCCGTTGATTAGCCTCTCCCTGGCGTCCACCCGGACGAGCGGCCGGTTCCGGATGTTCCTCGCACGCGCCGCGTAGTTCAGCGTGGCCGCGGACTCCTCGGCGTGCCTCACGGACGGGGACACGCACGCGACCATGAGTGTGAGCCCGTTGCCGCCGAGGCTGTCCATCAGGAGCTTTGTCAGCGTCGAGTCGCGGTACGGGACCCAGATGTCCGAGGCCCCCGCCGGCGCCGATTGGTCCACCACGACCGCCGGCGTGCCCGCCCCGCCGCCGCCGCTGCTGCCGCCGCTCCTGTTCGCGGCTGAGGCGCCCCTGCTGTCGGCGCCGCTGTCGGCGGCGGTTGCGGTCGCCGGGAGCGTCAGGTTGTCGATGACGCCGGTCATGCCGGCGGCGGCGGCCTCCACCAGGACCGACGTATGCGCCGGCGCGGCCGCTGCGATCGCGCTCCGCTTGGAGAGGGCGGAGATGACCTTCCCCAGGGTCATGAGCGACTTGTTGATCGCCCCCGTCTCCTTCTCGTTGGTGGCCTTGGACTTCTTGAGCCGCTCGCTCCCGGCCAGGTCCACGAACGACACCTGCTCCGGGCGGGGGGGGGGGACACGTAGCGGTTTCAGATCGCACCCCCGTATGCTTGAGTCACACAGGGACCGATTGGGATTGTTCGACTCGCGGATCGCGCGGGATTACTTTTTCTCATCCGCCAATGCATGCTACTCGACAACCTCCTCTCCGCCCTTCTACGCGATTACTGGCTCTGTCTTCAAGCAGGGTTTTGTAAAGAACCACGAAGAGGCCCTCTTTTGGGGGGGGACACATGGCAGGCACACAAAACGGCACGCTGCGGCGCTGGCTGCTGCTCAACTTTCCGAACTGCTTGACCAGGTGCCCGTCCTCCGGGTCCTTCCGCTCGCTGTCGAGGTACACGGTCAAGAGGGAGTGACTCCGGCTGGAGTCCTTGTTGAGAAGGTGGGAGGACACCCGGCGGTTGCCGTTGCCCTCGTCCACCACGGCCATGATGTCGTGGAGCCCGCGTATCTCCACCTCGAACAGACCCTGGACGAAGAACCCACGCCTCACGTCGTACCGCACCTGCACCGCCACGCCACGCGGCGAACGATTTTTCAGGGTCAACAGCCCACCTCTGTCTCTCTGTTGCGGTGGTACAGTGCAGCTCAGCCATGCCGGAAACGACGGTGAAAACCACCGCCTTTTGCTACCATACCAAGGAAAAGAGAGGTAAGGATGCATACAGAAAAATTCCAGCAGAAGGTTTTGTCGCGTCTCTATCGCGTGAAGGAAAGGTATGTTTTCGTGGTGCGGCCGAGACAACCACACCTGGAGGGGGCGGCGGTCGCCCTGAGTGAGGAGGTCGTACACGACCTCGTTGTAGATCTCGTAGAAGGACGCTCGTATTCTCATCGTCACCGCGGGCGGCAGCGCAGACACCTGCTGGAAAAGGAACCGCATCGATCTCGGAACCAGGCCCTCGGTTCCGTCGCTAACGCCCGCGACGGGAGCGGCGCGGCCGGTGGCGGCAGGCGGTGCCTTTCCCCGATTATTCCCGGGTCGAACGCGACCGCCGGGGCCCCGGCTGGGTCCGAGGACCTGCTCGCGGCCCGACATAGTGTAGGTCTTGCCTGCGCCTGTCGCCCCGTACGCGAAGACTGTTCCTGCTCATCCGTGTACACGTGGCGTAGATGTGTGGTTGGGATGCAAGCGAAAGGGAGGCATGGTTTCATGGGCACAAGATGGGCAAGAGAAATGGGACAGTTCTGCGAGCGGGACCAATACTCACTTGCAGACACCTCGGAAGACCTACGATAATTATGTCTACTGTGGGGTCGAAAGCATGTAAGAAACGTTCTATAGGGACAACGGTGAACTACTAAGCATACCATGAGCAATGAGGAGTGCAATTTTCCACTGAACGACCTCCGTCGCCGCTCACGAGGCTACTCTTGGAGGATAGGCAAGGCTTACCCTGGCTACGCCTATGCGTAGGTCTACTAGATTATGCTGCCTTCTGTGTGGCCCCTGGGTTCTTCCGTAGATACGGCACGACCACAGGGAAGGATAGAGACACCGAAAGCGGCGGCGGCAAACAGGAAGGCCGCCTCTGAGAGCAAAGATACGAGCTCACGCTTATCGCGTCCTGCAGCACAAGTTGCCCGCACACCTGCATATCCGTTGATAGCCGCGCTCAGTAGCGGCATGAGTCCACAGGATTGGAACATCTCTTCCTGGTTGAAGCCTTCGTGAGCACATAGATCGAAGGTATACTGGCGGCTCCCCTCTCCTACCACCCCTCCCCCTCCTGTCCCTTCGCTGCCACTGCCCGCCCCGCCACCCGCCGCCGTCGCCGCGGCGGCGGCAGAGGCTGCAAGTGGCGGTGTACTCGTGAACTCAAGCGCCTTTGGGTTGCAGCACCTCATGGTCCTTTCGCCCCCCTTTGCCTCATCCTCTTTGCCTAGCGGTCTCACCCGTACTACCACCCTCACCCCTCCCTCTTCGTGTGAACCGCCGCCGCCGCCGCCGCCGCCATGGCTGCTGCTGGATCCCCCGATGCTGCCTGACCTAGAGCGACCTGACACCGATCCGGAGCCTGTGGATTGCCGGCCCGGTGTTTGATGCCGGCTTGGCGTGGACAGGCCTGACATTGCGCTTGCTGTTGGCGCCATTGTCATCCCTGTCCCAAACCCTGTTGATGGTTTCGATTGGCGTCGGTGAAAGTGCCCAGGCGAGCGGCCGTCTCCTCTCCGCTGCTGCCTCTGGGTAGGGCGCTCCGGGGCCCTGCTGTTCTTGTCGCCACCATGGCCCTGAGAAATAACCATCCTATGTAGACTAAAACAATTCTCGCGGCTTTGTTGCCAATTCTGAAAACTATCTGGGTCTTTGGGATGCGCTTTCCCGGAGACTCTCTCCCACCGTCGTCGTGTTTCCCTTGGCCGCACAGGCGGTGTTCGATGTTACCGGCATTCGGGCACTCCTGCCCTGCCGTCTGATGCAAGAAGACATGCAGTAGACGACAGAGACGTGCAGCGAGGGAAGGGGCGGGGGTAAGAGGTTCAGCCTACACGCTGCAGCAGAACCACATACTCGGCATCGATAAAAACGGTTCCCGGCGTCCTCGGGTTCGGCCGTCGAGGGTCGAGGGTCGAGTCGAGAGTCGAGAGGCTGTTGCCGTCGACAGCAGTAGAAGTTCGGAATGACAGTTACAAAACACATCTACCGCCTGCACATGTTACCAAAACTTTGCATAAAGTCCTGCTTGCGTCGCCCCTCCTCTCGAACCAGACAACCCCGGACACAGCAGAGCAGAGCCTCAGCAGCCAGGCAGCCAGCGCAGGAGAGGAGACATGGCTCAAGGATCGAGACGATACAGGCTATGGATGGGAGTGAGCCTGATGGCTCTGGGCGTCCTCCTCGCCTTGTGCTGTCGTGAAGGGAGCGCGTTAGCAGCGAAGCAGGTGTGTGTATATCCGACGGACCAGCTACGGCGGGAGCAGTCCAGCGGACTCCCGTCCGCGCTCTCCCGGTGTTACCGGGAGAGGGAGCATCGGCGTTGGGGTGTACCAAACATGCTGCTGTTCATGGAAAAAATACAGGGAGAAAGAGCACCAAAGTACGAGCGCTTTGTCAAGGCCCGCTGTTCCCGGACGGATTTATGTAGCACAGCAGTATATATAATAGCAGCAGCAACATGGCAGATTTGGATTTCTGTGTCGAGGGTGTGGAGTGTGGACAGCACATGGGGGAGGTGGCGTGGGTTGGGCCTGGTCTGCGAAAACAATCGACGAAGAACGCTCCTCGACCTCAGAGCATAGGGATGCGAAGGTAGTTTCTTCTCTTGGCTCCTAGGTATCTATCTCCATTGTTGTAAGTTGGTTGTGATTCAGCTCCCTGCGCCTGCACTCCCTTTCGTCCCCCTTTTTTTTGGTGCGGAGTTATTGCTTGCCTTTGTGGGCGCCTGCCGTCCGTGTTCTTTCACCGTACATACATACATGCGCATGCAATGTACAATACTCGGTTGCTTCGTTTTCTTCACGCGTGTCGGGACTTTCATCTGGTGTCTTTAGGTGTGCGTCTTATCCTTACACAGCATAGGAGGACCACGAGCATTGGTTGTTGGGGAAATATGCGTACATTTCTGCATATGTTGTGTAGGCACAACGGAACGGCGGTGCATAACGTGATCCAATTGTCTGTTGTGATCCTCAACTCGTAGACACAAAGTACATACGGTAGCTTGATCCGAGAGTCTTTTTCAATCTCGCTGTCTGTTTTGCGGGGTACCAGATCCCCTGTGAAGGTTACATGCACCCGTGTGTTGCCATGTGTCTACACTGACAACACGCACACAATCAATCTGGCAAGGAAACATCGCGGTAAAGAAATCTCGTTTTTTCTATTCACGACTCTAATCTATGTCCCCCCTTGTAGCACACAACATACGTCCACAACCGTCCACCTCCTCTTTCCAGCGAATTGGCGCTTTTTACTCTTGTGTTCGATCAGCTGAACATAAAGGTCTTCAAAATCTTGGGGTTACGTATTACTGTACTGTAAAAAACAATGGAAACAGGGAGGACAAAGCGCGACGGAGAAGAGGGTGGACCACCTGGCCAGCCGGGGGCCTGTGGTGACGCTAGCGGACGGCAACTTCACCCGTTACACGGGCGGCAAGTCGAGGCCGTACAGCGTCGTCGTGCTCTTCACCGCTCTGGGGTCCCAGTACAAGTGCACCGCGTGCAGGTAAGGTAGCCTTTCCGCCTATTAGCACCGGCGGTGTTGGTTGGGAAAAGAAGCATATCTGCTCTGGAAGTGTTTTTGGTGTCGTGGGGGGGGGGGGGGGGGGGGAAAACGGGAGGGGGGGCCCGGATGGGGGAGGGCCCAAACAAAAAAAAACGGAAGGGGGAAAAGGGGGCTTTCCCTTTGTCTATTTTTTTTCCCCCCAAAACCGGGGGAAAAAAAAACCCGGGCCCGGCCCGGGAAAGAGCCCCCCCCCCTTTCTAAAAGTTTTCCCCCCCCTCTTTTTTTGTTTTTTTGCTCCACCCCGCCTCCCCGCTGACCAATGAAAAAAAAAAAAGGTTTCGGGGGGGTGAAAAAACAAAATTTTTTTAAAAGGTACCCTGATCTGGGAACCCTGGGGGGACCCCCCGCTTTTGGGGGAAACTTTTTTCCCCCCCCAATTTAAAACAAGCGAAGCCCGAATTTGAAGGGGGAAACCTAATGGATGGTTTTTGGGGGGGGAAAAAACCG
>FN649729.1:3040364-3062613 GCA_000310025.1 Ectocarpus siliculosus | reverse complement strand
TACTGATCTGACTGCTGTGTTGTCTCCGACACCTCGAAAACCCCGCTGATACGCCCCCGCCCCCCACACCGCCGCCGCCGCCGCTGCCGCCGGTGACACTTGCGGGGGTAATGGTGACGGTGGTGGTGCGACCGGCCCTGGTCCCACCGGTGCCGCCGGCGCTGGCGCCGCTGGCAGTGGCGGCGGCGGAACCTGTGCCGGTTGGAAAAGTGCCGGCATGGCGGCGCGGTGCTCGGCGTCGATCTCCGCGGCGAGAGCCACTTGCGCCTGCCGAACCCGCTCGATGGCCTGGCGCACCTGAATCTCGCGTTCCGCCGCCGTCCGCGGCGACTTCGCAGATGGGGCGCCTGTCGTTAGCAAAAGGTAGAGTAGGTAGTAGTGGGTAGTCGTTAAGGGGGGTTGGGTTTCCGGCATGCCGTCGTCATCGACGTTGTTGGGTCGAGGACAATAGCAACCAAAAACCATGGCCAAGAGTCGGCAGTGGGAAAAGAAAAAAGAGAGGTATGTAGCGAGACCGACAGAGAAACACCATGAGACGAAAGGAAATATATCTAAGCGCCGCGGCAACAATCAACGATAAGGGCACGGTCGGCGGCGAGGGCGAGCGATAACACCACAACAACAACGACGAATAAAAAAACGCGCCACGTGTTACGTAAGACACCAAAGAGATACATCCAACAAGATGGAAGGGGAGTCAAAACCCTTTGTCCCCCCCCCCCCCCCCGCCCCCGCCGCCGCCTCACCGGGTCCCTGCATCTGCCTCAGCAGCAGCGCGAGCTCGTGCGTCATGGCCTTCTTCTTGGTGAAGACGAAAGACGATGTCTGTGACGCCATCCACGGGTACCGCTGCGCGTACATCCTCGACACCTCCGGGTCGTAGGAGCGGAAGACGTAGCTGCTCTTGCGGAGGATCTCCTTGCGCCGCCGCCGCTCGGCGTCGTCAGCGGCGGGGGGGCAGGCCATGAGGCTCTCCTGAGAGACGGGGGGACGGAGGGACGGAGGGACGGAGGGACGGAGGGAGGGAGGGTGTGTCTCGTGTACACCTTCGTGATCCTTGTCTGTTTCCACTACAACGTACGGTATTATAAAATGTCGCAGTACCAGGATGGTTCCGAGAACCGTTAACGATCGCGTACTTCGTAAGCACATGATTTCTTCCTCCCTCCAGAGACGGGTTGCAACGTTACAACAAGAAATGAGGCAATAAAAATGAAAACGAAGACGACGTCAAACATTGTACTATCAAAATAGCACACCTCCAGCGCCAGCCGGTTCTGTTTGCACAGCTTGCACACGTGCTTCGTGCCCAGCAGAAAGGCGTCTTCTAGCACGCCCGATACGCGCCGGCCTTTGGTCCACCCCTTCGACTCGACCTGTACAAAGCAGCGGTAAAACACAAACAACAACAACAACAATAACAACAACAGCAGCAGCAGCAGCAGGCTTGAGCTTTCACTTCGACGCCAATCTCGAATGGAAGCACAAGCACTTTGCCGGGGGGGTTGTATGCTGTACACAGATAAGGCGGCAGGGGTGCGAACAAGCAAAGTCCAACTACTACATAATAGTACGGAACACGCCAATGTTTTGCCGAAAAAAATGTCCTCCTGTTGCACAGCAGCGGTGAGGCCACACGTCGCCGGCGTTTCCATCTGAGAACGTGGGCAAAGAAGGCGCAACCACAACACCGCCATCCGTGGTGAACACCAGAACGATTCGTGTGCCTCGTGTTGGAAGAGTCCCATGTCGTCGGTGGTCAACAAGCACCTCCTGCGAGGTGGTGCGGCCGAAACACGCACGATATCCCTTTTCCCTCGGACCTCATCGGCGCAACGCGAAGCCGACAGCGACCCCACGAGGTTTTGGGTGACCTCCCTCCCGGCATGCTTTCCGGCGGCGAGGTGTTTACGCACCCATCCCTCCACACACGGGAAAGAAAGTCCTTGGTTACGGAGTAGACCCCTCCCCCATGTTACCGTATGCCTCGTGTCTCGGGGAGATACGCCTCCGCTCGCTGGGTGACTGCTTGCTGCGTGCGTTCTCTCCCGGCAGCAGCAGGAGAAGGACAGAAGATCCCGCGACAGCAACCACCCGGGAGCGTTCGGCATCAATCGCCGCCACCAACGAGTTCAGCAACAACAACCCCCCACAGCAAAAACAAAACACCGAGAAGATCTGCCAACGAATAGAAGTACAGTAAGATCTGCAACGTGTCACAGTTGGGGCTCCGATAGTAGAGGATACCTTACGAGAGGGGGCTCCCAGATATGAGGGTCGAAATCGGTTTGTCACAGACTCGACCCGCTCTTGTGGTGTAGTCGGGTGCCCTCTTATTCCGGAAACTTACCGGGGGCTCCGATATAAGAGGGTCGACGGCCGTTGTCACACCACCCTCATGTATCGGAGCCTCCACTGCACCGTCGACACCATATCACCGGCCATCGAGATCGGCAGATGCCAAGCCACAGAAGTTTCTCCCGCCTGCCTTTCGGCCCACCCACACCCACACAACACACAACACACAACACAAACACACCCTTTTGTGTTTTCCACCGGACTGAGACTGACGTCTTTTCGTTGGTCGGCCGGTTAGCGCGGTCGATGCTAGTTAAAAAAGACACACACACTCACACACACACACACACCTTTTGGCCGCACTGAGACTGGCGTCTTTTTCATTGATCAGCCGGCTAGCACGGCCGATACAATCAACAAACACAGACAGACAGACAGACAGACACACACACACACACCGCTTAGCCGCACTTGGACTGGCGCATTTTCATTTGGTCTGCCGGATAGCGCGGCCGAAGCTAATAACACACACACACACACACACACACACACACACCTCGCCCTCCGGCTGCCAGCCATGCCTCGGACACGGCGGCATCTTGGGCACCTTCCCTTGGTAGTACATGTGAGGCGCCTCTACGTAGATTACCGGGGCCGGAAGCCCGCCACCGCCGCCGCCGCCGCCGCTCCCTTTCGCCTCGCCCACCGGTGAAGCTCTTGCCCCACCCCCGGCCCCCGCCCCTGCCTTCACTTCCGACGCCGAGGGTCCCTTGGGGTAGAATACGCACGAGTACGCCCTGGACAGGTATCCTCTTTTACACAGCAGCTTGATCTGGGATTTCCGTATCAGCGAGGAGGGGGTGTTATCTAGGGCAGGCAATCGTTGCTTGCCTGGATCAAACAGTTTCTCGGAACCACGCACGTAGTCCTCTCGACACTACTCATGTAGATATGCGACAGCAATATGGGCGCGTCCGTGGACATCAACGTCAAATTTATGTACACTTTTGGCAAGGAGCCCTCCCTAGGCCCTACAGAAAAAATACTCCTTGACCACGCCGCCAACGTTTGGGCGCTCTTTTGACGATCCCGTTATTTCCAACCTAAGATGTGCTTGATCCCTCCATCCCTGTCCGGTTTGGCATGTCGTTTCCCATCATTCATCTCTAACTTCTGCACACGAGCGTTTTGGTAGCCGAGCTTCACGAGTTAGCATCACTACGATGGTGGTTGAAACCTGGGGAAGACCACATGGCGGAAAAGGTGTTGATGACACACGAAACCCAGCATCCGACCAGAAAAGTTTCCTCTGCGGAATACGTCGTCCATTATCGTCCAGCTCACATGAATGCAACATACCTGCTGGAGTCGTTTCTTTGCGTGAGGAGGAATGGTGGCCGAATCTCTCGAGCGGTCGCCCGTCCCCCCCTCGTCTTCCCCCTCCCCCTCCTCTCCCTCCCCTTCCCCGTCCCCGTCGTCGTCGTTGTCGTCGTCGTCGTCTTCCTTGTCCTCTTCCTCGTCTTCCCAGCAGCCCCCCATGGCGGAGCCAGATCCGTTGGCCTTTTCGGAATACGAAGGCGCACATGTCGGCGACATTTTGAACGGCTTAGGTTGGGCACACAACCGACACAACACTAGGTCGGCCAAGGTCTGAGATGAAGTAGGGATCTAACTTATCTCAAGGGACACGCAGAGTAGACAATTCTGAGGTGGTATTGGTACCATGGAGGTATACCTCCTGACCATCCCACATCTTATCCACAATAAGATGTACCCTATTCATGCCAACAGCCAGACTCCCAAACACTTCGGGTACTCCTTTGCAGCTGCGGGTGGGCGCCCCTTTTTGCCATGGGGAACGCGTCTTTAAGATGCGGCTCTGAAATCACACAAAGTCAAATACAGCATTGGAAATGACACACGCTGTTTCTTGTAGCAGTGACGGTTGACCGCGATGTCGGTCTGTCCGGCTCGAAAAGGCAAACAATCCAAAATCCAAGCACAACACATGACGACAGCGCCGCAGACCGCCTCCTGGGGCGCCGACTGATGTCAAAACACGTACGAGTACGTGCGAAGAGTTGGGGCGCTTGTGTAGGAACACAACGCAAGAGAAACATAACGGCACACGGCTATAGATACGACACACCAGCAGGATCATGTGAGAACATGCGCCACCTCAACGACTGCGGCCAGGGCAGAGAGATGTGACACGGGTGTCAACCGCCGTATGCACTAATACATGTGCGCTTATTAACGTCGCTCGAAGATACGCTCGGGCCTTGGGGCACTCCCGCCTTAACCTTAGCTTGCGCCCGTTCAACGGACGATCTTAGCACAACACGAAACCACGAAGCAACAACAATAGAAGAGAGAGACCAACAGTAGATTGTACAGAGGCGGCAAAAAAATCACTCCGCAACAACGAACTACACGACAACACAAACTATCGCGCACCAGATACGGATCTCCGCAGGCAGCCTCCCCCGCCCTCGACGCCTTTCCGTTGGAGGACTTCTTCCTCTTCTTGCCGCTCTTGGCGCCGCCGTCGGCGACGGGTTTCGACATGGCCTGGCGTTCGTGCGGCATGATGTTGACCCGGAGGTCGGCCATAGCCCTCTCCGCGTCGTCCTTCACTCTTTGGTCAGCCGAGCTACAACGAACACACCATGTGTGTTGTTGGGGGATGGAGCGGACAGTTGTGGTGATGATCACGGTGGTGTTGACCCCAACGCCACAGCCATTGGACCGTTGCGGAAACAGCAAATTGCGACAGGGGGGAAACAGCAACGACGAGAGAGCATCGGTCGTGAAACGGCGCAAAAGGGACTGTCGCTAGGGCCCTGCGTTTGGCCTACATATCAACGACGTTATCACAACCCCAGCCCCGCAATCTCCGCCTACGCCACCGCTGCAACTCTCGTCCCCAGAAAACCTGGAGGTAAAACCGCCGTGTGCACCAAACAACTATCTTCTCCCCTTTGGCATGTTGCACCCTCCCTGTTTTCCGCACCAACGGTGGTTGCACCGTCGGGTCAAAGGAGTGGTCCGACACGTAAACCTACAATACAGAGATGTCCACAGCAGGAAACGCTCCTCCTCCTGCTGCTACGGCATGCTCATCATCATCGCAACATCACCCACTTGTATCGGCCCCTCTTGCCGGCGTGCTTCGCCCTCAGGTCCTGGAGCACCCCGAGCTGCTTCCGCGTCTCCGCGCTGATCATTTCCTTCCGAGCGGCGAGCTCCTGCGGGGTAAGCGACACCGGTATCACCACGGGGTCTCCGACCCCCGCTGCTCCCGGCTCTCCTCCCGCTCCCGGTTCGCTGATGAACCACCCGCCAGTCACCGCCGACGCCACCCCTTCCGATATCGTTGATGCTGCTGATTTTCCGGGGCCGGGCATGCCTCCCGTGCCGCCACCGCCGCCGTCACCAGCGGCAGCGGCGGCAGCAGCGGCAGCGGCGTGAAAGAGCTGATGAGCAGGGAAGACGTGCTCGCCGAGGTCGGGATTCATGCCGCCGATGCCGTTGCTGCCGCCGTTTCCGCTCAGCAGTGCGTTGGGGAGCGGAGGGATGTGGACACCGCCATGGAGGACAGCAGTGGGTACGCCGACTGCTGCCGCTGCCGCGGCGGCAGCGGCAGAGGCTGCTGGGGGCGTCGCCGCTGCAAGTTGGATCTGATGCTGCTGCAGCATCACGCCAGCCGGATCGCTAATGCTCGTGAAGGCAGCCCCACGACCAGCAACCTCCTGGAAGATCATCGGTTGGGCGCTCCCGCTGCCGCTCCCGCCCCCACCGCTGGCGCCATCGCCAGGCGGAGCCCGCTGCGGAGGAGGATTTTGCTGCCCATCTGGGTGGGTCATGGACCCATACGGAAAGCCGTTTTCAGACATCCAACGGATTTTCTTCCTCCCTGAAGGGGGGTGGAAAGGACTTCAGGAAGAAGTCCATTCAGAATTATCAGGCCCTTCGGAATGGGTGCCCCATGGGACGTGCCCCATTGTGTTGGACGCGGGCCTTTGTCGCCGTTACACACAGTTATGTATCGTTGTTGTGTCCAGTTTTCCGAGCGTTGGGTGGGGTGGGGGGGTGTGGGGCCCTTGGGGGGGCCCCCCCCCCATCGACAAAATGTTTCATTTTCGGGGGGGGGGGGGGGTCGATAGCGTCGGTTCTCTTCGCTGTTCGGGCCAACGCAAATATTGTCAGTAATTCTTCCGCTTTGCTGTTTGTAACGAGCGCAACAATATACTCCAGATCAGTAAACTACCTGCTACCCATGCGTCTTCTCGAGTGAAAACAACACGTTTAACGACGGTGCCCCTTTCATCCCGGGAGCTTGCGAATACAGGTATTCGCAAGCCTCTAGGCTACAGCAGTACAGCAGTACTGCAATGAAGCGGTAGTGTACAGAGTGGTCAACAGTCGACTTGTCGCTTGAAGTTCTACACGTCGTGGTCTACATGCAACAGCAAAGGACGAAGAGCCAAGTTCATTATTCATCGGTACAAACACACGCTTACGCAGCAACCTCGTAGGAGGGGGGCATCAACCCACGGAACGAAGCTTTGAAAAGAAAACCATCACCACACTGCGGTACCTGCATCACCCAAGATCCGGACGAGCAAAACGAAAAAGCTACGGCAGGAATGTCTCTCGACGTCGTACGGAATAATGCTGGGGTAGTGTACCAAGCAGGCAGCTACAAGGCCTTGGGGATGTTTGAGGCAGCACTCAAGAGCGTGACGATGCGCAGCATGGCGGTTGCGCAGCTGTGGGAGACCGTCAGCCGCGCCGTGGCTGTCGGGGAGGTGCAGCTGGACACAATTCGGTTGGAAGGGCTGCAGGTTACAGATGAGGACGTAGAGGTGCGGCAGCATGCTGCGACAGATGCAGAGGGGGGGCAACAATTTTTGCGCCGAGATGGCGTAGCCAGTCGCTCGACAAAAACTACAGCTGGGCAATACCGTGGTTGACCGTGTAGTGAGTCTCTGAGGGTACTGATATGCGATGCTTTGATAAGGCGCTGCTCTGCATCTGCGTCGCATTCGAGAGTCTGTTCAGCGGTAGTCTGCAGACTAAGGGTATTTCCCAGGGTAGATACGGTTCTTCGTTGCCTGCCCATCCACCCAGGCCACCATAGGTTTCAAAAAGGAGTGTAGGCATCAGTACCGCAGGCTCAGGCAAGCTTACTTTGAACCACGTCCTCAAATTACGGAGATCACGACAAAAACTGTACTGTAGATTCTGGTTTTCCCATGCAATGGAACCTCAGATCTCTGCGTTATATCACGGCTTGCTGTGCTTATGCATATCGACGCTACCGTACAACTTGTTTCCTTTATACGAGTTCGGGGCCGTTTGCATGACACTCTTTCCCAATACCTGGAATGGTCCATAATCTCATTGAATCTTGGACTGAGCTGTCACTGCCCGTCATGGATATGGTCACGAACTCGCAGCCTTGAGACGAAGAAACAACCACCCCACAACCAGACTGTATCGGACGACGTGCAGGTTTGGGAGGAAAACATTCCCCACCCATTTTGACCCCTGTGCAGAAAATAGTAGGCGCTGTCATCTCTAGCGGACTGGCCATTCGGAACATCTCGGTGGCTAGCAACGACATCGGGGACGCCGGTGTAGGGTCGTTGGCCCGACTGCTAGACGACGAGCCGCCTTCATACAGCTCCGTCCTATCCTCGCTGGACTTGAGAGGAAACAGCATCGGTTCGAAAGGATGCCAGGTATCGACGTGCTGTAGGCGTTCATGAAGTTGTAGTGGAGTTTTCTCGTTCTCCGTTTTGTTTGATGTGCGTGACCGTGAATGTAATCGGTTTCTTGCCGGCATTTGCAGCAGCGTGGCGCTTCAAGATAAGGTTGGATATATGCCGAACAGCTTCCGCAAGAAGTTCGAAAACTCTTTCAAAAGTCACACCAGTCTTCTCCTGCCTTTTGGCTGTCCTTGAACCGAGTTCAGAGCCCTCGACCTTGCCCGCCTTATAGTACACAATACGCCTACATGCCGGACAATCGAGCAAAGACACATTGTCATGATTTTGGTGCAAGAAACGTTAGACCCCAACAACGGTGTGCGTTGAAGTGAACGACCGCGGACAACCAAGGAAAGATTAAAGTTCGCCTCCCACCCCGTGCGGTGCAGTTGCTCACGGAACGCCTGCGCCAGAACGCGACCCTGACGTCGTTGGATCTGAGCTCAAACCCTTTGAAAAGCGAAGGGGCGTCGTACATCTCAAAGGTTAGACAGACGACATTGAAAGGGCTGGGCCCATCTTGAGGGCCAGCGCGCTTCAAGTTTGCTGCTGCGATCGATCGCAATTGGTGTTAGGGTTGAAGTCCACGTCCTGTGCATCGTTTGCACGTGAAACTTGTCGCTGATAATTATATCTAAGACGTTTGTCAATCTCAAGAGGTGGGTGCTCCATAAACCTGGACCGAGATATGTTGCAGGGCAGAAGAATTCTACCCTTGAAATCACGAAAAGAACTGCATGCTAACCCCACGTTCTTCGCTATGTTTGTTGCTAGAGGGGCGGCGCTGCTGTTGTTCCTGCAGGCTTGACACTGCATGAAAATATTGACAGACGAATATACAGCAGTTCAAAGCGGACAAGCAAGCCGAGCGTCCTGTCTGCCCCCAACTCCCACCCCCCTACACCAAGTCACGACATCTCTGCCCACCTACCTCCCCTTCCAGATGCTCTTGGACAATTTCACGATCGAGCGGCTGGTCATCAGCAATACGGACATGACCGAGGCAGGGTTCACCGCAGTTCTTGCCGTGCTACGAGAAGGGAACAACACCGTGCGGGAGTTGAGCATTGGGTCACAGCTACTGCGCTCTCGCGAGGTAGGACGGGGGTGGCGAGAAGGCGGATGAAAATGACAGTACACCGGTAGGTTTAGGGAGGCGCAATGGCAGTACCCCAAGAAACATCTCGTCTTGTCACAAACAGGCACCACCAGTGCCCACTCACAAACCCCGGCACGGTCTCGACAACTCTCTCCGTCCTTGTCTCCCCGCCCAACCAACAACGCGGAACGACGCGAAGGAAGTCGCCGCGTGTCACGTGTCGCGAACGCTCGAAACCCCGCCTTACATGCTGCGACTACTGGACCTGTCGGGGTGCGGCATAGGCGACGAGGGGGCGTACGTGTTGCGAGGTGCGCTGACGGGGCACCCGACGATGAGGACGCTAGACCTCTCGCGAAACCGCATAGGCATTACGGGCGGCCAGGTACGTACGAAAGCAGGGGTACCCGATCTACACCGGACAACCCGGCGAGGCTTCGTCGACGAAGAAAATGACGGTAGAGGCAGGCCACCAGCCGTAGCCGCAAAAAGCCACCGCCGTAGCAGCCATTGCCACAACAGCCCCCTCAGCAGTAGTAATAGCAGCTCCTGCTGCAATGCCACGGTTGTTCATTGGTAACAGCGGTGACGGCAGCGCTTCCGTGCGCAGTTCAGCAACCGTTGTGCATCCTGTACTACTTCGGTGTTGCTTCAAGGTCGGACATGCCCTAGACGTCTTCCCACCGTTGCACTAGGGGCGACGAACGTGCCAAGAACACTCGGTTGACTTGCCGACACGTAGCATGCCGACACCAACCCAACCTTTGGCGGCACCAATCTATGCGAGCAAACACATATGCCCTGATTCCACGACTACCCCCGTTCGCAAGGGCTTACCCCGCCACCGTACACCTTTGTACAGCAGCACACGCGTACGCTGAGAACACTCCTACTTCTTCTCTCACGGCGACGCCCCCCCCCCCGCCCCACCTCACAAATATCGTGAACTATTGCCCCTATTTACGATCAACACCATTGAACTAATCGGGATCGCGACGGCATGAACCGCAACCAAAAACAAGTCAGCGAAGACGGGATGTGGTGGTCTGTGAGCCTTTCATGCCACAACGAACCCTTTCGTTAACACACAGGCGCTCGCTAGCCTCTTGGTGGGGGATTCGTCGCTGTCCAGTCTATTCCTCCGGGCGAACATGATAGGTGACGAGGGGGCTAGGGCGTTCAAGATCGTCCTTCTGCACAGCCAGACGCTAACCACGTGAGAAGAAGCAAGGGCTTGTGGACTCTGTCGTTGTCGAGCTGCGGTTGCGAGCGTTCACTACATATATCGGGCGCGGGTGAGAGAAAGAGTCTCGTAACCCGCCTCTAGAAACCAGCTGTCGCGGTCAGGGATAAGCTACTCGGAAATGCCTCGGAAGTTCATGTGGCACCGAAGCGTTTCGGCAACAGCGGCGCTTGGAATAAACTTTTTCATGAAGCCTACCGCCGAGTCACCAGTAAATCCATGGATATTTTGAGAGTCGTGTGCAGAACGAACGAACGGACGCAATCCGTGCTCTCGAGGATGATCGCTTGTGAAGCAATATTTATTGCTTATCACCGTTTCCTACCTCGCCCGAATGTAATAAAACAACGAAAAAAACGCAGCCTTGATCTGCGCAGCAACGACATCCACGATCCGGGCCTGGACGCTCTCGCGGAAGGGATGGAGTGCAACGCCTCCGTTGAACGCCTTTTCGTGTGGGGGAACCACTTCGGACAGGTCGGTTGTGCGGTACGATTTTAAGACCCAGCTTGTGCCTTGTCAGCTGCCGCTTGCCTCGGCATACTTCTGATTTCGGGTATAGTTGTTTTCGGTCTCAGGAGAGGGCAAACTCAAGCGATACCTGCTACTACACAATTTGGAACGAATTTGGTTGACGCGTACGCTGTATTGCCTCAGTCGCTACTCTAAGCGTGCGTTCGAAGATACCACCAAATGGGATTTAAAGACGCGCCATCCCGTTGGAGAGCTCAAGTGTCAAGACCGGGCTATCGAACCAACAAAAAAACAAAATATGACAATAGTACTGCTGTGGTGTTTGAATGATCCGCTGCTGAGCCTCTTCGCTTGGAGCGGGGCAGGCATGGAGCGAGGCGGTCCCAGAACCTTGAAGAACCATAGAGCAGCAGAAAACTTGGCGGTTGCGCCCGTACAACGCACGGAGGTCGCGCCACCTTCCGCGTTCACTCTGCTATGTAAACTCGTCTGTGGCTTATTGTCCACAAAACCACCAGCATTCATTCCATGCACAGCGGGGGTGGCTGACTACTGTTGTGTGACGCATTGTTTCTCGCCGGGGAATCGATCGCACCGACAGGCATCTCTGAAGCGCTTCGGGGGCCTGGGCGGGGGACGGTTCGCCCTCGTGGGCGTCTTCCTCGACGTGCAGCCATTCGTCGTGGATGGGGTCTACCACGCGGCCGAAAAGTTCGAGTGACTTTATTTCCATTACGTTTATAAATGTACGCGGAACATCTATCCGTGGGGGGCCGGCCCACCCAGAGGACGTTGCGGCTTTTAAAACAACCGCTTTTGCCGAAAAAGTGGGTGGGAATGGCTGCCTGTGGCGGGGCGTTGGTGAATCAAGTGCGGAGGCGATCGTCGGTGGACTGAGAGGTTCGGTAGCAACAATAAATCGCAAGCACATGTCTTCTCGCGCGCTCTTCTTCGTACAGCTGGATGGCTTTTCTTCCCTGGGTGTTGCGCGGGAAATCCTACGATCGGAGGCCGTTAAACGACTTGAGATTTACGCAAGACGTTGCGAAAAGACGCACGCGCTATCCAAGAACCCAACGGGGGAAAACCACGCTAGCCCGCACCATCATCTTTGGAGAAAGAAAATGGAACGAACTGTACGCGGGGATGCCATAACCTACAGGCACCCAAAGGGTACCCCGACGGAGTGGCAAAAGGGGGTCTCATAGAGGAAGAGCTCGATATACCGCGGGAAAAAGTTATTCTTTCAAACATTTGTACATTTACGCCATGCCCTTTATCAACACACCACGCGCACCCCACCCCACGCTGCGCTCTGTTCGCACATCCAAGCCCCGCTCGAGGGGCCAAACTCCAACCCGTTTCCCTCTTCACACCCATCATGCCAGTACACCTGGCGCGAACAAACTGCGTGAGCTACCGCCGGCCGTAAAGAAGAAAAACCAAATAGCACCCGAACGACAACAGCAAAAGAAAAAAACACAACTTTCTGTTAATGCAGAACGCGCCGGCACTTAAGAACCTCTATTGTAGTTTCGACCGAGGCTGGGGCTGTTACTGTATTCCTAGGGTCATGCTGTACGAATGGTCGCCATATATATAGGTTTTAGTGTAGGGGTTCTCAACTAACCGAGCTCACAGCAGTTGGTGCTCAAGTTCGTAGATTTTTGAGTTTTATCTACAGCTACAACAAACAATTCGTCAACTGCCAAGTCTCAAGCGCGGGTGCGAACTGTACAACTGCACCGCCCACAAGACGTTTTCTTACATCACAGCGGCGGTCGCCGTGGCGGAAGGGCGAGGATGAAGTCCAGCACGGCGTCGGAGGCGCGCTTGCCAGGCTCCCCGAAGGAAACGATGGTCGACAGGTGGTCTTCTCCTTCGAGGCGGACGTGGCTGACGCCCCCACGGACGCTTCTTCTGCCGGGACCACGGCCTTCGCTGGGCTCTTCTTCTTCGTTGCTTCCCGCCCCGCTGTTACGCACCCCCTTCGCCGCCCGCGGCACCCCTCCCCCCCCGGCACCCATAACCCCAACAAGTTCTTCTCCTCCCCGTGCTTCTTCTTCTTCTTCTAATCCTCCCGAAGCTTCTCTATTGCCTCCTCCTCCTCCTTCTCCTCCGCTGCTGCTGCCTTCGCTGCCGGCCCCGCCGGCGATATCTACCGCTGCTGCTGCCGTTGCTGCTGCTGTTGCTGCCATGGTTGACGTGCGCCGAGCGAGACCGCTGGAGGAGGAGAGGGCGGCCACCAGCGCCTCCGCGTCGTCCTTCAGGTGAAAGTCCGAGGCGGCGGTGAGCAGAAGCACCGGCGTAACCAGCAGCGGGCAACACGAGCTGCTGCTCGTGCCGCCGCCGCCGCCGCCGCCGGTGTCGCTCTTGGCCGAGGGTGCCCCACCCCCGCCCCCTTCCGTCGCCGCCGCCGCGGCTCCAGCTCTACCGGCGGACGCATCAGCGCGACCATCATTACCGCCGCCGCCGCTGCTTCCACCGCCGCGAATTTCCAGAGCCGCTCGGACGCGGTGTACGGGAGAGGCGGCGTGCCACGCTCGCCGGTCGTTCCCGAAGGCCGCCCTCGCGAGAACGCCTCCGACGACGTTGCCCGCCATTCGCGGGATGTCGTAGACCCCGCTGATCCCCACAAATCCGGACACTACCTGCGCCGGTCGTCTTGATGATGATGGTGGTGGCGGCGGCTCCGGTGGCGTGGAACCGTCGCCATCAGCAGCAGCTGCGGCAGCAGGGGCCGAGCAAGCGGAGGGTTTTGTGCCGCTTGGGGGGGTACTAGTAGAAGTAGCGCCGCCCCCGGGCGGGGCGGCTCGGGGGGTGCGGGCGAGGACGCCCGCTTCTTCCAGCCAGCGGCCGTCGGCAAGACTCAGGGCGGCTAGGTGCGCCCCCGCGCTGTGCCCGACGAGAACAAGGTCGTCGCCGTCCCCTCCGTACCGCGAGGCGTTGTCGCGCGCCCAGCGTATGGCTCCTGAAAACAAAGAGAGAGGTTGACGACGGACGTTGCCGATATGATGTGTGCGTGTGGCACATCTCTCGAGAGAACGTACGCGTGGGGGCACAGGATGGCGCGTCTCCAAGCCCTCTATAAACACATCAAGCATTAAACATGTATCAATGAACTATTACAACAGTTGACATGTCGAGCTACCCCTTTTGGTACATACAAGCACAAGCAAAAACACCCAGCGGAAAGCAAGCAAAATGCTGACATGTTCGCGCGGAGAGCAATGAACAAAACAAACATCAGGGTTGGGTTCAGCAGGAAGCTCATATTGCCCCCGCTCCTCCGGCACAATTCTGTGGCATTTTGCAGCCCGTTTAACCTCCTACGCTGCACGTAGGGTAGTACGCTCATTCCTTCCATGATGATTGTTTTGGTCGGCGTGTGTGTGTGTGTACTTCCGCCTCTCCACCACCACGAGTTCGCCGCCACACATCCATCCGCAGATGAAACTTATATCTGAGTCGATGTGCCAGCCATGGCGCTTTCAACCATGTTGGATCGGTCGCGTTCTGAGCATGACTCGTATCTCGCATGCCTCACAACATACCGATTGCTTTCCCAACGGAAACGTGCCGTGCGCCAGCCATTGTTTCAGGCGGGAAGCGTTAATGGTTTGTATCTTACGGTTGGATCGGAAATGAATTCCTGAGGAGGAAATAGTCCACGAAGGGGTCCCAGTTCCCGTCAGACCAGGGTACACTTCCGAAAATCAGGGGACAATAAAAAGAGAAAAAGTAGCCACGGCAGGGCTGTTTGGGACACGGCAGGGTGAAGGTGGACGTTGACCAATCAGCTGCGCTCGTTTGAGCTGTCAAATACTTCGAAGTAGTATATACCCAGCTGAGGGACCGTCTTCGCGAGGATATTAAATATCCACCTATGAAACATAGAGGGGGGTTTTGTATATCCCTACCACTACCCTAACCCCCACCCCGTACCCCCTACATGAACCAGGCTCAATATCCGCGCGACGGCTACTGCGGACAGTTGAGTCGCTCTTTGACCCAGACGGTATACGCTTTGGTGTGGTGTTCCCCACCCCCCCCAAACAAAACTCACGGGCGACGTCTCTGACTTGCTCCGGGTGCTGAACCTCCGGCGCCAGTCGGTATGACATCACGAGCCCCACCAAGCCTTTGGCGGCGAACGCGCGACCGACGTTGCCGTAAAACTGGTCGGGTACGGCGGGATGCCGTCGGTCTCCTCGCTGCCAGGACCTTCAAAAGCAACATGAGAGGAACGACAACAAAAACATCAGCCTCGCGCGCCGACATAAGTATCGGGAGGAGAGGGACGTTGATGCCCAGCCAGAACGGCGGGAAAAGAAAGTCGAACGCCGGAAGAAACAATCGTGTCGGGTGTGAAGTGCTCACACCCACCCTTGATTTGCCACATAATAATGAAATCGCACGTAAACGCTTATTTTTGTCTTGGAACCTGCCGAGCTCGAATCGGACTACTTCTGTAAGAGTAAAAAAAGAGGGCTGGTGTTCCAGGGCGTACATACAATCTGATACTCGTGTAGCATTTGTGTCTGGTAAACTAGGGGGAGCGATTGGCCCCCCGCCCCCCAGTGGGGCGGGCGGCCAGTATGCGTGGGATGGGTGCGGCGGTTTGATTCGCAGAGGAAGTAGAGGCGGTGATGACATCGGTACGAAAGAAGGGTGAAAGTCTCAGACGATGTGAGGTCCACACGTACATCTGCTGCGTAGATAATCGGCGGTCTAAAAAATAAAAAAAATGAAACCGGAAGGAACTTTCGTGGAAAGGTCGATGCCCGATCACCAAACGCAAAGCGAACGGAAGACGGGGGTGGGAAATTTCGTGAGGAGGGAATGCATGCATTGGATGAAATCGAACGTGACATCCATTCCGTCATAACGACTTGAGGTGTTGTCACCTCATATGTCTGGAAAATAGCTTTCCTTTTTTTTCTCACCCGCCATGAACAAACAGACACGTCCGCGACCGAGGCCTGGGGAACGGGGCCGACGGTATGTACACGTCCAGTCGGTGTTTCTCCTCGCAGGCGTCGTCGCCCTCGTAGTAGGGCACATCCAAAAACGCCAGGGGTGGTGGTGGTGGTGGCGGGGGCGGCGGCGGGCTCTCCTCCTCGGGAATGCCGCTACCATCGCCGCCTCCGCCGCCTAATATTAGACAAACAAGAGAACGCGATATATGATCGTTGTCGTGCTGGGGAACGAAAACGTGAGCGAGTCTCTGAAAACAAGCGATTCGCGCGGTGGCATCAATTACAGTAGTCCAATGTTTTGCAATCAACCGGATCGTCTCGGATGTGGCATGCGGGTGGGTTCTGCTACCGTTTCGAAATGTGCGTGCCTAATTTTCTAATTTTCGTGTGTTTTGGTCGCAACTTTTTTCGATCGGAAGACTTGAGCGGCAGGTGAGAACCGATAGCAGTCCGAAAGGGTTCGCGCATATTTGTGCACAAGGCAGCACAAGGCAGTGTTCGTGAAGGCCGTCAAAAATGCGGCGCAATTTTGTTCCCAAAGAGCAAGGCGACCCACCGCCGCCGTTTTCGCTGCATGCAATACATGAACGAGGCTAGCGTGGACCGAACTGCTTGCAAATGTTGGGAAGGTGCTGAGACCAGCAGTTCATTATTGCGATGCATGAGTATGCAGCGCTGCTGCTGCTGCAGACAACTTTGGTAACACATGGGACCATATGGTTTACTGCTGCTGCTGCTGTAAAGCCGAAGATGTTTCGCACAGGGCTTGCTGAAACCTGCGCGTCGCGGGATCTGTAACCATCAGGTACATGAGACATGCTGTGGCAGGTTTTGACGTGCTGTCTTGGTCGACGGTCCTACACAACGTAGACAGCAGCGGCAGGTCTATAGTCGGCAGGGAGGGTCTCACAGCCGTGGTACTTCTTGTAACCAATGCTCAATCTTACTTGAAGAAGAACGAGCAAACAGGCGTTGCTGTGGGCCCCTGGTGCGTGACGCAACGCCAGATACGATGCCTGAGCGTAGGCCTCTCCTCATCGCCAACGACAGCAGTACAAATAACCGAAAGCACAAGTACACATCACCGTCCACACTACTTTCTTCATAGGAGGGGTTGTCGAGGCGTGATGGGCCCGGGGACGGGGGATATACGTTCCCCTCTTATCTCCCCCCCCCCGGGGAGGGAGAGACCCCCCCCGTCTCGCTGCTCCTCTCGGCCTAGCCGTATGCTACACCCAACGTCAAGAGGTAGATGTACATGATGATGTTTGGTCGATGGGTATGGACACTCTGTCCTTGTCATCCCCCTTCATGAACAGATGTGTACCGATGTCTGAGGTGTAACAGCTAGAAGACTAGACAGATCTACCGAGATTTTCGGTAAGGTATACATACTACCTGGTACTGCTGTATGTAGAAACAAGCCTGTCGTACCGAGGCGCTCGGTAGGATACGTACCAGTGGTATATTCCGAAGCTATGCCTCGGTACGTACCTTGCCGAACGCACCCTGAGGCAATTTCTGTGGCTCGATCGCGGTGTTCTATTTTCCACAGCAAATAGATATATCATTCGAGTCTTTGTGCCGTGTTTTTCTGCACGGCGTTCAGATTCAACTTCAGTACTACTTAGAGAAGAGTCCGTGACGTTCGACCACTTTATTTATTACAATAGAGTTTTGGCGGCCACATTCAAGCATTTACTATCACTATTGTTGCGACTCTCTATGGAGAGTCGGGGTGACAACGGCACGACTGTGCACGCGCACACGCGCAGTAGAGGCGCAATCGAACAAAACGTCACCGCTCACCCAATCTTGGAAATGTTCCGCCAACAACGGCAGCGGGGAAGCGGCGGCGGCGACAAAAGCGGCGGATGCAATGAAAACGCTGGTCCACGGGTGTGTCCGCCGGCACATCCAATGGGCAACGTACGTCCGAGGAAGAAGAAGGATCATTCGCCAAAACCCCCGTCCCCGTAACCTGGAGGCGCAACTTCATGAATAATTAAGCACACGTGGGGCGGGGTTCCCGAGTGCTCCAGTCGCAAACGCTTGGCGGGTTCGACCGTGCGCGCGCGCAGAAGCGTGCCAGCCGCGGCAAGTGCTTTGCCCGAGAGGTTCAAACCAGGCCACCGAGAAGGGGATATCATGGACGAACAACGTGGACGGTGCCTCCTCCGTCGGCGGCGCATCGGTGTGAGGCAGCAGTGGACTGTACGGTTGCGAGGTACCGGGGGACAGTGAGCGAGAGCTACTTCTGCTGTGATCGGATCCTCTTGTGACATCGGTATCGGTCACGGCTGCCGACCAGGGCCCAAGAAAGACGTCGGCAACGGATGCGCGGTCAAACTCATCGACACCCCGCTGCTGTTGAACAGGTTCGGTGCGGTATCCTCTATGTCCGTCGCGATGGCGTCTATGGAAGCGGGCATCCTAAACAGTGAAAGATTGTCAATGGAAGCTCCTACTCGCATGATATACTTCCATGGAAGCTAGGGGGATACAGCTTCCATAGTCCCTGACGACGACTTCCATGGACGCTGACAAAGGCGAACGACTTCCATGGAAGCTGTCTTCGAAAGATTCCATGGAAGTCGCTCATCTTGACTTTCATGGAAGCTGGACTCGGGAGATACGCTTCTACTTCTATGGAAGCTGCAACACCTTTGGTTTCTTTGGAAGCTCACAAAACGACTTCCATGAAAGTTAGTCGACTTCCACTAGCGTCCCATGGAAGTCGCTCGTGAACCTCCCTAAACTTCCATGAAAGTCACTTGGCGATCTTCCACGGAAGTCACTCCCACCCGGCTTCCATGGAAGTTGCGTCCACCTCCATGGAAGTAACACACATTTTCAAATAATGTAGGAGATCGCGGGGGGGGAGGGGGGGAGTCCCTAGGTGTGCGGGATAACTTTTTTCGGGCACCCTTGCTGTGACTACGAGTATGATATTGCATAATCGGGTGCTCTGTTTATGTACATGAGTGGTCATTGCTGCACACGCACGTTCTGTTTGCGCGACTCACGGCAGAGAGAGCTCGCACCAACTCAAGAATAATTTAGATCATACCTTTTCGGCAACAATCAACAATACCTCTTCTTCGAGAACCGATACGGGACCATATCGTCAACATCCACAAGCCTACATCCCCAAGACGCTGTTCCCGCCTTTTCAGCCCACTTCCTATGCCCCAGTGCAGATATCGTCTTCTCCGGACTATTCCTTGCCTCAAACATGTCTCTGTACCTTCCTTCTATTTTACCTAGCTCAGTCATATACACTTCTTCTTCTACTCCTTACAGTAAAACGGACAATCAGCAACTACAAGAACCCGGTCTTCTCTCACCGGGCTCCGTGTACTTCCCCATATCTTGGGCATATCTTCGTCTGTGTTCTCGAAGGCAAATCAATGTCCCCAGTCCTAAGTTTGACCTTCGACTTCGTCCCTGCATCCATCGGTCCATGTAGATAGGTACTTGAGAAGGTGTACCGATTCTGCTGGGAAAAAGTCAATCGACGGATACTGTAACCTGCGAATCGGGCCCTCCTTAGTAACACTCTCCACCCGCAGAATTTACCAGCAATTTACCGTCACAACTGGGAATCCATTGGGGCCAGGACGGGTAATTCGATACAACTGTCACAGATTATTGTTAGGATCGACTCCAAGAAGGTGCTCGTAGATCTAACACACATTGCATATGGAAAAACGTCCCAAGTCAGTAGAAACGTGTGTAGAAAAGGAGATTGCAAGGAGATTGCAAGGACCTTATTCTTGGGTTCTTTGGTTTGATCCTATTCTTCTCTCTCAGCAAAAGAAACAGACACACCGCCTCCTTGAACCTCTCTCCGCCTACCGTTTCAGCAGTCTCAGCTTCGTCAACCTCGGACACCTTCCGTACAAATTTTGCACTCGGTGGGTTGCGTGAGACTCGTGAAAGGGAGAGGTTGTCACGACAAGTCCGCGGACAGCAGTCCGTTTCAAGTAGACACACCCTACCAAAGGATACACTCTCTCGGGCCTACAGAAAGTCCAACTAAGTGTAAGTAGACAAAACTACAGTCAAACCGCAACGCTAGGAATCGTTGGAAGTTCGGCAACTCAATCTAGCGAAAGTGCCAATATGCCGACGCTAGCAACTCCAACCTACTCCGCTACTCTTTCGCTGCTTCTTCGAGACCGTGGAAACAAGAACAACATGGAATAGAGTAGAAGATAGCTCGGGTGACAGAGAAGTTTAATGACCAGGACCCAAGTAGCGCGACACACCAGGTTGAAATTACTTGCCCTTGAGCTCCCGGTATTCAACAATTGCTGTAGGGGAGCGATCGGTACACGCGACCAGCGGCCTCTCCCACTGGGATTCCCAGCACCCCCAGTTCCCCGCATTTCACCAATTACTGTACGGGAACAATCGGTACGCGATGAGCGGCCTCTCCCACTGGGACTCCCCCGTCACCGTGTTCTCGTAGAACACCTCGCCGGGCCCGGCCCCGGCCCGCTTCACGTACACCTGGGCCAGCCGGCGCCTCGCCTCCACCCTCGCCGACCTCTGCCGCCACGCGAGCTGGATGGTGGTGGCGGCCCGGTGGGCCCCTTCCTCCCCCCCCGGGATGGAGTTGAAGTCGATCACGCAGGCCATGGCCGTGCTCAGGCCGTTGCGGAAGTCGGCCAGGCGGACCTCCGGCGGGACCCAGTCATCCTCGATGGACATGAACTCTCGTTCTTCCTGTTGTTTTGTCGGCGGGGGGGGGGGCAGGGACCACAGTTTTGTTCCGTTGTGTGTGTCTTTTGGTGTTTTTTCTTATCGGGTATATTGCTCGGTTCAGGAACATTGTCGTGAATCCCACCAAAGAACAACGAAAGGAAGTCGATTCGTCTGCACTTTTAGTTATCCTCTGTGGTTGGCTTCAAAGTACCTGGTGTACCCCTGCAGCAAGATAGAACTTCGGTACACTTATTTCGACAAACAACAAAAGTATTTAGTAGAACCAGGAGGAGGGGGCGAAGAGCAGCTGAACACACAAGAACCAATGCCGGTAAAATGAATGAATGCCCGCCCACACCGTGTGCGTTCATCATCGTGCCAGGCATTGTCGTGGTTGTGATGAGTGTACGCATGGCACTGAGTATGACACAAAGAAATGTGAAAGCACGCACTCACCCCCTCCGAGATAAGAGCATCAATCTCCAGATCGAGCAGGTTCTCCAGCAAGGGGGGCTCCACGACCCAAACCGCCTCGACCGTGGCCGCTTCCGCGACCATGTCCTCCTCCCGGGCCACCTCCAACTGCAACAAGAGAAGGAGACGGGGGGGGGGGGTGTACTCATAGTCGTGCATGCCGTAGTCGTTTGACCATTGACCTCGCATCCCTACAAAGCCGGGACGGAGCACGCCGGGTTCTCACCGGACCAGGATCTCACATCACCAAGCGCGAAGCGCCGTGAGGTATTTGACGAGTCGCATGAAGGGTGAGCTGCATCCTGCTGAGGGTGTTCGGCATCTTGTGCTTACTTCCTTGCGTACCGATGGTACAGCTGCGTATGACTTAATTTATTTTCTGGTGCTTTCACTTCCAGAGACAGTTGTAAGCACTGTGTAACTGCCTCGAGGAAGCTTGACCATTTTAACACAACGTGGTGCGATCATCCCCCGTTGCGCGGAGTGAGGGTTCTCGACCCCGCACAACATGATCTACTCGACCACCATTATGGTTACCGCCAAAAAAAAAAAACGAGGTAAAAAAAAAAAAACGGTAACCTGGTTGCCGAGTTCACGAAATGAATTGGCTTGTTTTACAACGTTGCCAAGCGACGAAAACCCAATCCCGATGGCAAACACCGAGTGGGAGGCTTGTTTTACAACGTCGTTGCCAAGCGACGAAAACCCAAACCCCGATGGCAAACACCGGGGGGGGGCGGCTTGTTTTACAACGTCGTTGCCAAGCGACGAAAACCCAAACCCCGAAGGCTTGTGCTTACTCCCTTGCGTACGGATGAGAGCTGCGTATGATTTAATTTATTTTCTGGTGCGTTCACTTCCAGAGACAGCTATAAGCTCTGTGTAACTGCCTCGAGGATGCTTTACCATTTTAACACAACGTGGTGCGATAATCCCCCTCGCGCGGAGTGAGGGTTCTCGACCCCGCACAACATGATCTACTCGACCACCATTATGGTTGCCGCAAAAAGAAAAGAAACAGAGGTAAAAAAAATAGAAGCGGTAACCTGGTTGCCGAGTTCACGAAGTGAATTGGTTTGTTTTACAACGTCTTTGCCAAGCGACGAAACCCAACCCCGATGGCAAACACCGAGGGGGGGGGAGGGGGGGGGGACAAACGGGGGGGGGGGGGCTTATTCTGAGCCTCACACAGCTGTCA
>FN649729.1:3024641-3040264 GCA_000310025.1 Ectocarpus siliculosus | reverse complement strand
TCCAACAAAAGGGGGGGGGGGGGGGTAACTCGTCTTTGCGTGCCTCCGTTGGAAGACTATTGACCGATCACCGATGGCCAATCGTTCTTTCCTATTTTGCCAGAGGTGGTTCAAAACACGTTTCCCTATTCGACCGGGGTGGGCCACGAAGCCAGCAAGTCGACGACAAACGAAGCAACGAACGGGATGAATTGAGGTGTGCGGGTCATTAAGATGTTTCTCGTAGTGGAACACAAAGCCAACAAAGTAAAAAACAAACGAAGAAATGAGCAGGTTTATTTTTGGTGTGTGCGCTGGAAAATGTGTTGCCCGTGTAGCGTTACACATGGTTCCGGGGGGGCCTGGCGGCGCGGCCTCGTGTGTACGTGTGGGTCCACGAGAGGTTGTGATTCGGGGAGGCGTCAGAGGCGGTGTGATCGGAGACGGTCCGCGACCGGTCGGTTGATGTGGCCAAGACTCTTCCTGGAGAAACTCATCCTGGGGGGGGCTGAGCGCGAGAGACCAAGCGCAGTCGGGGCTGCTTCCGAAAGTGAAGCCGGCATTCATCCTACGTGGGGAGGGTCTCCAAAGCATAACATGTCTAGTGAATTATCTGCCGGTGTTTCCGAGCGTGAAGAGGTCAAGCGAAGGAACAGCCTGAGCCTCTTTCCGTCCGTCGAGTTCTGTTTAATTGTGCCGCTTGTGACAACCCACGCGCACTCGTCGTCACCACACGGAAAACGACAACAACCACACTCCTGCAAGGCCGCTGGCGTGCCGCGACGCGCTCACCTCTTGTGTCTCCAAAACCTCCGCCCCAGCGACCGCGCTGCGGAGGAGAGCCTCGACAACCGAGCCGGAGGCGACGTCCAAGGCGGACTGGGCGAGGGACTCCATCTCCACGTCCCGGCCTCGCGACAACTGTCTCCTTACCTCTGCCGCCTCGTTGGCTAGACGACCCCTCCGCTGGACGCGCAGCCGGGGAGGCGGGGGATATGTGGGGGACGGGATGGGGAGAACGGTCGCGAGGCCAAAACAAACCAGGTGTTGGGGTCACCAAACACTTTGTGCGTGGGCAGGCATGGTGAAAGTCTGCTAATACTACACGTGCTTGCCACAGAAACCAACGCAAAAATACCGGGTCGAGAGCGCACTCGCACAGAGAGAAGCGCCGGCATTCTCCAACACCTGAGCCGGCCCGTGCGGGCAAAAGACAAGACGAGACCCGCTCGTGTACCGGGCGGGACTCAAGAGACGGCGCCATGCTAGAGAAAAAAAAAACACAACTGCTGTCTCGTGTGTTGTAGAGACCCCCTCGAAGCGTCCGCTACGGCAGTATATCGAGGACGACCACAGCAGCACCATGACCAACAGCAACAACAACGCCAGCGGCGTGCCCCCCCCCGACGCCGATGCCGTGCACTTGCAGCTACGAGGAGAGGCCGACCGACCAGCGCACCCACCCACAATAAACACCAGCCCCGACGGCCACCGAGTAACACAATAATACCAAGAAGGAGTTTTCCTCTATCTACACATGCCATGCGCGCACGCACCTCCAGCCGCACGATCTCGCGAGCGGCCTCCCGTCTCCTCTTGAGCTCCTGTTGGTGCAGCGAGGCGGCGAGCCGACCCAGGTCGGACGCCCAGAACCCGGGCCCGACCACCCGAGACAGGTGCGCTAGAGCCTGAAACTGCGCCTCGTCGAACGAGGTAGGCCGCAGACCGTGCGGGTTCCTCGCTGCTGCTGCCACCGCCGCCGCCGCTGCTGCAGCGGCGGCGGAGGCAGCGGAAGAGGCTGTTGCTGATGGTGCCGCCCCTCCCGGAGCCGACACCGGTCTGCGTTGCTGTTGCGGCTGAAGCGTCGCCGACGGCCGCGCGATCTTGTTGCGAGAGAATTTGGTCTGAGCCTTGCTCTTTGCGATCGCTCTTGGGCCACCACTGCCACCGCTGATGTCGCGGGTCGCAGCGTTGCCGGCCGTCCTGATACTTCTTCTGCCGCCTTCATCTCCGTCGCTGAGGTCGAGGTCGACCCTCGTCTCCCTCGGACGTTTCTCATCCGCGAAGGGCAGCTCCGCATCGGGCGCCCGCCCGTCACCACCGACTTCTTCACCACCCCCGGCGTCATCGTCGCCACTCTCATCACCATCGTCCCACCCTCCCGCCGTGCCATCGAGGACGTCGTCGGGCAGGGTGTCCAGCGTGCGCATGAGGTCTCGCCGTGTCTCCGCCGGAAGGCTGGCCTCCCGGGGCGCCCCCGGGCACAGGAACTCCCGCCGCAGCTCGGCCGCGCCCTCTGCAAAGGCCGGGTCCGCGACGGGACAGCAGCGGCGCCAGGCGTCTACCGCGTCGATGAAGAGGAGGGTGTTGTACGCCTGCCCGTGGCCCCAGACCCGGGTGACGTACGCGGAGACGAGGTCGAACCCGGCGCCGGCTTCTTCGTGGTTCGCTATTTCCGAACCGCCACCGCCGCCGCCGCCACCGCCTCCACCGCCTCTTCTGATGTCGGCCTTGTCGGCGACGACCAGGTGGAACGACGCTATTCCCTTCCCCCCCCGCTCCGAGTGCCCGGCTTCCGCTTCCGCTTCCGCTTCCTCCGCGGCAGGAAAGCCGTGGCGGAGCTGCTGTTGCTCCGCTGGGGCGCGGAGCTGCTGCTGCTGCCAGGCCACCGTTGATGTCGAACCCGTGATACTACCGATGGACGGCGCTACCGATTGCTGGTCGTCTGTCGGCATTGTCGGCCTCAATGGCGATTTCTGGCAGCCGCGGTCTTGTCGCTGCGGAGTCCCGGAAAAGGGTGGCGAGGACGGGCGAGACAAGAGAGCGTCGGGATCGTCTCGTACCAGCAACTTCCTCGCGGCGGCGGCGGCGGCACCAGCGTCCCAGTGGGCCAGGTAGTGCTCGTCCTGGGTAAAGGTGCGGCCGCAGCCCGGCGCGCAGCACGTGAGCGGGGGCGGGTTGCGCACGTCGAAGTCGTGCACGATGATCTCTCTCGCGAGGAGCTTCTCCCTGGCCAGTATCCTCCGCCAGGCCTCCCGTTCCGCCTCCGCCGTTCCTCCGCGAGAAGAAGGAGGGACGCATGCCTTGGCCGGGGCTTGCGCTCCTCCCGTTCGTCCCCCTCTCACTCCTCCACTGGCAGGAGCCGCTTTCTTCTCGGCCTCGGTTGTCGGACGGCTGTTGCTACCGCCGCCGCCACCATCACCACCACCGTCAGGCCGCGCGGCACGTGTTATGTCTTTCGGCTTCCCCTTCCTCAGTAGAAGTCCCGGGAAGACAGTTTTCGGCAACGTTCCGCCCAGCCCACCACCACCGCCACCGTCGTCTTTTGAATCCCTTTCCACCGAGGCATTCGCCAGGGTCGTTCCCGGGGCGGTGGTGGTTGCAGCAGCAATCTGGGCGGCTTCTAGCGCCTTCCACTCCTCCTGAACCGCCCTCGCCTCTCGCCGGAGCTCGCCCCCGCCGCGGAAAGCGGGACGGATCGTCAGCCAGCCGCCGGTCAGCCTCTTGGTGACCGCCCGCCGGACGGCCGCGTCTGCGGCCTTGATCTCCTTCTGCAGCTTGGCGAGGCGTTTCTCTTCTCTCGCGATCCCGACGGTGATCTCGGCATCGCACCTGGGGTGACAACACTCGTTGTATTTATTTCGTGTTTTTTATTCGAGGCGCGAAGAAGAGAACGGCTTAGGAGCCCAATTCACCGATTACGGGGCCTTTTTTGTTTGACACATGGCGAGACTTTTCGATTCCTGTGCCTAGGTTCTCGACGGCGTCAAACCGTCGAACTGTAAGAAAACCTTTTACGGCAATTCACTCACGGGCACAACCCTTTTGCAGCGTACCGTCAGGACAGAGGAGTGGTGCCGCACGCGTGCTCCTCGCAACAAACACCTTCGTCCTCAGATCTTTATACTCGCATGGGGACGGGTGTGTCTTCGCTTGTAGGTATCCTATACTACAAGTATTGAGGCCCTTCTTCTCAATCGCACACCGGTGCTCTCTCTACACAAGGCGCGCACCCGGATTGGAGGAGCTCCTCTGTTGCCATGCGGTGGGCGGCGGCCAGCGCCTGGCGGAGAAACTGTCGGGCTCGCCGCGCGGCCATGAGGCGGTTGAAGCCGCGGATTATCGTCTGGGTGGCCCGATATCGACCTCTCGCCTGCCAGTGTAGCACGTAGCGCGGCGTGCGCGTAGGTGCGTGCGGGCAGCAGGACAAGGGTTGAACGCTATTTTTTTCAAGAGCTTCTTCAGAACCCAACGCAATCTGATGTACCGGCTTGGCAAGGGATTGTAATGATCGTCCTGTCTCTTCGCATTTCGATGTGGCGCCTGGCCAAACGACAGGTACGCGTTACAGCAGTGATTTCGTAGAAACGACAGCAGCAGCAGCAGTAGCAGCAGCAACGGCAGCAGCAGCAGCAGCAGCAGCAGTGACGGCGGCAGCAACAGAGGGCACCATCACGATGCGGGATAAGCTAGACTAGCAGCACGAAACCCTCACCAGGTAGCCCCTCGCATGCCGCTGTATAGTGACGGCCGCACTCTTCTGCCTCCTCTGCCTCTTCGCCATGCCCACATACTGAACCCAGGCGGCCATCGACGTACCCCCCACGGCACGGGCGTACAGGCGATGCGCCTGGCGTGCTGTCCTGGTGTACGACTGCCAGAATGTGTTCCAGAACGGCAAGGAAAAGAGAAGCAATGGTGGCGGCGGCGGCGGCGGCGGCGGCAGTAGCGGCGGTGACGGCGGTGACGGCGGTGACGCCGGCGTTTCTCCCCTTTGTGTCTCTACCGCGACTAAGGGGGGCCATATTTTCAGACATGATGCACCTGGCTTGTACAGCGAAACGACGCTTCAAAGTCCAGGCGTACCAGAGCCACCGCTACACCGACCGAACGGACCGCCTGGAGATTGAAACGGGTCAAGTTCGAGCGAGGAAAGCTACACCCCGGACGGGCGACGACCGGCCAGGGAATAGCAGTGGTGGCACTTCTCAAGCGTAGCTTTGAAAGTCTCACGACAACTACGCTCGACGACAGCGACACCGTGAAAACCTCGATTGCTGTGGGGTGGTCTCCTTCTGGTGCGAAATACCGGCAGGGAAGAACGTGTCGGCGAAAAAAACAGCGGGGTGCGGTCCTCACTCTCCAGACAACAACTCACAAGCTTCCGGTCTACTCCACCACCGCGTGGCGGTCGCGTGGGCTTGTGTGTAGCGTTCTATATGCCCACACACCTTCCAGGAGCGGAACGACCGGTAGGCGGCGATGTTCCTCAGGGTCCTCCCGGCGCGCTCCAGCTTCCGCTGCCTCTCGGCGGCCAGGTTGGCCGTCCACTCCGCCCAGGCGTGGAAGCAGGACCGCTCCCAACGGCCCTCGATCTCCTCGAACCGTCGCCGCGCCCAACTTGAAGAAACACCAGCAGATCGAGGAAGGAGAAAGCAAGCACCCCCGAGGAGGGTAAATTAGCCACTTGGATTCAATCTGTGGCGAACGATGGACGCCGACCCCCTCCCCCCCCCCGCAACTACCCTTGAGCTCGTCCCTCGAGAACTGAACGGTTATTGTTTTGGGGCCTCGTGAATGTAAACGCTTACGATTGTACCCGCGCCAGCCTGGCCCAGGAGGAGAAGCAGGGGCGAATGATGGACCGGCGGCCGTGACGAACGCGTAGGCGGATGACCGGGTGCCACCGCTTCCGCACGCGGTAGCCCCTCCAGAGGGACTGAAATCCGAGGCACCCCTTCCGCTTGCGATCCTAGGTGACCATGGGACGAGCGTGGGTAGGCATTCGTGGCAGCATACATGGATGGTGGGGGAGGAGGAGGGATGGGTGAATAGGTGGATACGCGTACACAAAGGATTAGGAAGGGGGAGGGCGAGGGTTGAGTGTGGAACGAGAAAACGACAGGTGCCGCGCACGCAAGCGCACACGGGTACGGAGAGACGTTTACCCTGCAGGTGAAAGAATCGAGGCAAGTGCAGAGGAGTACTACATATGGTACTTGTTTGACGTGTTGAGAGATGTGTACGCCGTGCGGTAAATCGCGAGAAACCACCTCTTTAGCCTCTTCTTCAACATCTCTACTACTCCTCCATGTCATTATATTACTGCGGTCTCTCACAAACCGGGCGTCACGGACCTCTGACACTGCGAAAAGAGCCAAACCATGGTCGTCACTTTTCCCTCAGGTCACACAACATCCACACGAAAAAAAACTTTTCTTGCGGTGTCGTCCCGTCCGTCGACTATTCCTAATGATGTCCTTTTCTCACCTTGCGAAACGGCCAGTAGGTCCTCCACATCCTCATGATAACCCTCGCGGGAGCCTCGATCTCCAGGAACAGCTTCCTACCCGGGCGCGAGCAAGCGCGGAAAGCCTGTGCCTCGAGCGGCCAGAACTGTCCCGCCAAAACGCAGTAGAGGTCGTAGTCGTGCCGCCTCTCCCACGCCTCCAAGAACCTGATTTTTTGTTTGTTCACCGTGAGCCAACAACAGACACTTTATAAAGCTTGCGAAACTTAACTATGCTCCTTTGTACTATAACCTGTCCAAAATGAAGGCATCGGCTAGGAGTACCTGCGCGGAGAAAAAGCAGGGAATGGCCGCGAGGTACGCCTCTCTCAAGCCAGGTTGTTTCGTGGGAGAGCGTGGTGATCTTTCTGCGTATGCTCTGGAAATATCATTCATGGAGGAAGTCAAAACGCTTCCCATACTCACTCGCCCGAAACACAAAGCTTCAAATCGAACATGTTCGCCCTCCACCAGACAAAACAACGAACGATGAGATGGAAGCCGCAAAAATGCACGGTCGGCTGCCCAACGACGACCAACATGGTGGTAGCACTATGGGCCCATCGCGGATCAGCTCAGTGTCATATGTGAGAAGTCAGTGTTCAGGATTATCCGAAGCGATGCGAGGTAACAGCCAGCGAAAATACCTATGCTTCTGGAAACCGTGCTTATCGAGTACCCTTTGTCTTTTGTAGCATCTGAGTGATAAGAACCTGAACGGTGAAGCTAGGGAAGCATGAACAGGTTGTGGCGGGAACTACAACTCCTTGGGATATAGTTTGCAGGGGATGATGCAAATACGGCCCCTCCTTGCGGGCGGAAACCGCCGCTCTTGTTCATCTACCAAAGAAGAACAACCCGCAACGGCAAGCACTGCTGTTCAAAGAGGTTAGCCAACAACATGAAGCTTCATCAGAGGGTTGAGGAACTAATGTTCATGTTACCCACAACCTTGTCTAGATGTAAAAATGACAGTCAGTCGAAGTTCCTCCAAATAAGCGCTTTAGGATCCCGGTATCAAGCGGTAGCCCCCGATGCTGCTTTAACAATGTTGTCACCGTGGTGTGCAGAAACGCTGTAGTTGGCTTACTGGGACCCCAACAACTTCCCCGTTTCCTCGAAAAAGCCAAGAGGAAAGTCTGGTGATGCCCAACTGCTGTGTAGCTTGCGCCCTGGCCGAACTTGTCAACCCCACCTTTCCTTGAGGCGTTGCTCCCTTTCCTCGGCGAACATCGCCGCTGCTTCCATCGCCTGGCTCTTCAACTCGGCCTGGCGTTTCATCATCACCCACCGCAGCGTCCGCCACCCAGCCGGCGTCCTCTGCAGCTCGTCAACCCTCGCTTGCGATGCGGCAGCTCGAGAACGTTTCCCGCAGCCGCTCGTAGACATCACTGTCGACCTGCTACCTCGTGTAAGAGCAAAGCATGGTGCAGTGCTGCTGCCTCGCTTTTCTCTGCCGCCGTCACCCCTGCTGCGACTGCGAGCGGTCCATACGCGATACTCGCGCAGAGCGTCGGCCATTTCGCTGCCGCAAGCATCGTGCACGGCCATGCGGGTCAGCTCCAGTGGACGGTGCGCGCTAACCTGGTGGGTGGGACGTCGGGGTTGGCTGCTGTTGTCCTTGTCGCTGTTTGCCTTGATATTGCTCATGTGTTGGTGGTGGTGGTACTGGTGATGTTCTAGCCTGAGTGGAACAGGCAACGTATAGCGATCATACGGTCCCGGGCAAATCCCTCCACGAACAGAAATGGCTACGACGGAACGATCAACAAGAACACCAGCTCAAAAGTCTCGAAAATCCCCTCGAAATACAAACCTCGCCCTCGTTGAACTCGACAAGACAGTGTGCGTTTAGGACGCCTCGCTCTTTCCTCAGCACGCCCTCGATGGCCCTTAGTTCCGTCAGTTCTTTCGCCGGCACCAGAACAAACCCATCCTTCGTGCTCGCGCGTTTCCCTGGGGGTAGTGGCGGCTGAGGCTGGCCATGGGCGTGACCGCCTTCTCCTCTTCCCCCTTTGCCGTCCCCCCAGTAGGCCCATATCGGCTCCCCGTCCACCCTGGGAGCGCGGAACATGTTCTCGGGCTCGAGCCGGCGGAAGGCCCGTCGCAACTCGGCAACGTTCCCGGAACCAGTCCCTACTCCCATGTGCCGCCGACTCCGCGCGCAGCCGCGCGATATTGGTGTCGTGGCTGCTTCGTTTGCTGTAGCAAGGTCCTTGGTGGATGGTGCGCCCGGTCCTCGCTGGTGTCGGTCGGAGGAAAGCCTTCCTGCTTGAGTCTCACGCGCTGCTGGTCGTGTCGCGGGAGTACCAGCGGCGGCAGTTTGCGAGGCAGTTGTCCTGTCGTTCAGTAGGGGCCCTGTCGAAGAATGGCGAAAGAAGTAGGGGTATAGCTCCTCGTACTCCTGCGCGCGCTGGGCACGATCTCGCCGCACCCACGCCGACCGGATGTAGTCGTCGCGGACGGGAAACAGCGCCCGAGGGTTCCTGTTCAAAGTCGTTGAGTCCCCCGTACACGAACACGAATGGAGGATGTATGCATGTATCTACATAGTGTGCGGGGATGAAAGGGGATTGGAATGCTACAAGTGAGTTAATTAATAGTTTTGTGATGTTCCAATTCGCCAAAACCTACACTCATAGCTGAGTGATGGAGACGAAGGGAACGTGCACTGACGACAACGATGGACGATCTCGCGATTCGCCAGTAACAGATGGTTCTCGGACAATCAGGATACATGTGGACATCGTGGATTGGTATTCATCATCACCCCTGCCTGGCTGTCAAAAACGAATGGTGTGTGTGCACTCTCCTACAGAAGGGTTTCTGTGGAACCGGACTACATGTATGTACTGTACCAGGTGCCGACATGTCCGCGACGGCGACAACGCGGTCGCCGATGAACGAAGGCTGTAGGGTCTAAGGTTCCCTCCTTGGGAACCAAAAGTCGAAGACTTGTTTCGTAACTCCCCTCCTATCTAGGACCTGCATGTTATGCACCGAGAAATTAAAATGTATACACGCAGCCCACCTGATTCCGGTTGCACTGCTGCTCTGGCGACATCGTGCGCGGTTTGATCGGGTATTGTTGTATCGACGTTTCACCCCGGGCGATGAACACCCGCCACCTTGCCATCGAGACGGTGATGCCAGGGATGGAAAATCGCCTGCAGCTGTCATTTGTGAGCCTCCAGCAGGGATAGGCTACTGCTGTGAGCCCTCGCAGCAGCGCTCGAGTCATGATCTCGTGGTGCGGTTGCGCGGCGTAATCGGGCTACGGATAGCACCACCCCCGAACGGCAACATCTTTTTCAAAAAACATTTTGGTTCGCCTCGGGAAAATTAATCCAATTTCGAAGCAAGAAGCAAGCATCTTTTGGCGCTTGCAAATCACAGACACAAGAAGACAACAGACACGCGGAGGGGGCAGGGGGACGCCTAAAGTACAAACGCAAAGGAGACGCGGCCCGGAGGGGGAAAAGGGCACACAGGCAGCAGCATGGCCGGCATCACGGCGCTCCACTTCTGCATCTTCCGGGGCAACAATGAACAGGCGAGCGAGAGAGTGAAGACAAAAGAGCACTCGCATTGGAGCCGCTGTCCGCTACATCGCGGGTGGCATCATCGATCTGCCACTCGGTGTTCATTCTCCTTCGCTCTCCCTTAATTTGCTTCGTCCGCGCTGAAACACAAGCGCCTTGGCTCAGGCGCCGCTGGTCTATCTCCCATGTAAAGCAGCCGTAGGTGTAGTTGCTGCTGCTGCTGCTACTGCTATTGTTGCTGCTGCTGGCTTTCCTTTCCCCACACCCACGCCCTCCGCATGTACCAACCATCCTCGGGTGTATTTTCCCCGTCCTCTATTTTCCGCCTCTTTGATTATGCGACGACTACTGCTGTAATACATGTATTTGGTTGGATTCGTCCCCCTCTCCGCCCTGTTGCCATGGGAAGAAAATGCACTGCCGCCGCCGCCGCTGCCGCCGCCGCCGCGTGTTCCGCGTCTTATTCCGGCCCGTCCACATGCCGGCTCTTCCCCGACCCGTGTCTCCTCCCTACCGAACACCGCAGGCGATCTCTCTCATCGAGAGCGGCGAGTACGATCTAGATGCCGGCGATGTCGGCGGGCAGACTCCGACACACATTGCGTGCTACAGGGTGAGCCAAGAAAAAAATAAACAATTTTGTGCTCGCAACTACTTGTAGCACCCAACAACCATGCCGCGCTCTGGCAGGACCGGCAGGCAGCAAGCAGCAGTCATTTTCTGTGGGGCAACAAGCGACGAGACAGGGGGTGGCATGACGTGGTCCCAAATGATGCGTACATTTCCACCTGCTGAGCCACAGACTTCAGGCGAAGACAGAGAAATCGACCAATCGACCGGCCCGCATTCCAACCCGTCATGGAACAGGAGGGAACGGCTGCACAGCCGCACAGCAGTCCTTTCTAAAAGACAGTGTTTTTTCGATTGTTTCCCCGTCCCCCGCCCTCTCCTTGTATGTGTTGATTACTTCTCGGCACACCGTGTGTGCGTACCCGTCGTGGCAGACATTGTAGATGAAGTTTTACCTTCGCCTACAGAAGCAGTAGTAGCAGACCATCATCGTGTTCGCATGGACTGCTGCTGCTGCTCCGTATTCGCGCCCATCAGCCTTTCCTTGTACATACATAAATGGTCTGTATGCTTATGTGCGCAGCATATCGGGCCAATGACTTGTCACATGGCGGTGAATGAAGCAGCAGCAAGTGCTCCGTATTCAGCCGTGGTAGGTGTATTTGGAGGAAAGGCCGAATGGATGCAACAACAGAGTTGCAGCTGCCAACGGTTTGGCACACGAAACGACCCCTCCCTCTTCCCTCTCAACCGTCGTACGTATGTACTGCTCTATAGACGCAAAAAGTAGGTTGTTGTTGTCGTTGACGTTGTTGCTGCCCTTGCAAGCGTGCAACCGCTGTTCCCGTCTCCACCCGGCACTCGGCGCCCCCTTCTAGAAGCCGTGTATGCATCAACGGGTCTATCTTACGCGTACGCGGACAGTTTACACGGTTAACAGGGCAGGCATCCATTTGACGAAGGGCGCAACCAGGAGTAGACGCTTGCAAGCAGTAGTTACCGCCGTTACTTCCTTTTTCCGGCAGAAAATGGTTATCACGTCTTGCAGCATGCCTGCCACACTCCCGTAGTAATTTGTGGGAGGCATCCAGGGTACAACGAACGGTATTGTATCTACGTCGCGCGGGAGAAGAGCAGCGGTTGGTTTGTGGGTGTTGTTGTTGTCGTGTTCACCACCAAGGTGGTAGGTAGACAGAATCCCCGTTCGGACTTGTGGTTATTGTATTTCACACGGACGGGTGATTTATTCCCTTGTTGACAGTATTTTTTTACACAACGAATCCATCGCTATCTGAGAAAAGATTCTAAGTTAGCAGTATTTTGTATGGTCCAGAAGCAGTAGATATTGTGAGAGCATTGGGCTTTAGACTACAGCGGTAGGGCCTCGCGGTAAGTACGTAGCCGCTACAGCTGACCTACAAGCACGCGCTTTGACGCACACGCGAAACGCTTGTATCATACAGCAGCGAGCGGTGTTTCCTCACAGAAGTTGATAAATGAGAAGGTTTTCCTGAAGGTTTTTCCGAACACCGGCCATGTACAAATGCGTATGACACGAACGATGTTTCCGACACTTCCTTGCAGTTTGTTTGTTGCTTCTTTTAAAAGTATACGGCTGTGTGCCGATCGTTCGGTGGTTTTTCGTCCACGTGGCAACCTTCAACGGGTGTAGAAGAAATCATGTACGTGCGCACGAAAAAAAACAAAAAAAAAACAAAAACAAATAGATAGACTACAAACTCTTGTCGCGCTACAGGCGGCGGCGTCAACTTCAAACTTGAACCAATGTCTTCGTGTATTTGGAACACAAACGGCAGCAGCATCAGATCATCATCCGATTCTCCTTCTCGACTCTTTTAGCTCTCTCTCTCTCTCCACATGCCTTATGCCGGTACACCCGGTGCAATAGCTCTCTCTCTCTCCCTGCCAATACCACGACATTCACCGTGTAAACGAGTGCGGGGCGGTTTTGTACCGATATTGTTTGTCCCAACCGCTACACTAGAGGATTTTTCTTCGCCCCAACTGCCTGTTTGTGGGCTACAAATGGCCGCCGTGTTGGGTCTGGGGGGTTCTTCACCCGGCTCACAAATGGTGCTGAAGTTCTCATGTTTGACATGACTTCGAGCATGATGTTGTTAAAACTTGAGTGCGAGCAAGAGTTGTGAGAGCTTGTCCCTAGGGTATTATGCCTTAAGTCGCCTGCGCTAGCTCATCAAATGTGTAGAGGTTGAGGCGTGCATGGGGAGAAGTAAACAGCACGCCTACCGGCAATAGGCTACTCTCGAGAGAGTTACTGTTAATCTGACACTTCGCTACCGGTCTGCCGTGCGTACGTTCCATCGATACCAACTCTTGTTACGAAAGGGAAAGGAAAGTAATTCCTCCAGGTATACGTACGGCTAGAAAGGAAGACACGACATAAAAGACTACCGTCCAAGTCGGTACGGGAAACACAGACCGACAGTGGTGTCATAGACGTTTGGACTCTTAATTCAAAAATGTACTAAGTACTGTAGACATGAACTTGCTCAATACATAGGTTATGACTGAATCATGTCAGCCGTGCTGTCGGGACTAGGCGTTGGTATAAGCGTTGGTTTTGTTTATTATTTTTCAGGTTTGGGGAGTACATATAGGAGAGAGCAGCAGACCTCATCGGTGATTTCGCGAGGATGACCACTACTAGGTATTGGGGGATAATGACCCGCGTGGTGCGACTCAATACCTTGCAGTAGTCTTATCTTGCGATGCTGATGATGCACGAATCCCGACACACACCAGCGTGATTCGTTTGTGGTGCAGCTACGCGTGCACCACAGAAAGGGACAGCAAGCGTGCGACGGGAGCGACCACCGTTCAAAATTTTGCACTTCATACGGTTGTTTCTTTCCGTTTTGATGCACATGCACGAAGAAACAAAATGCGAAGTCTTCCCGCTGTGCGGACGCCAACACGCACATCTGGGCAACTGGAAGAAGCACACACACGTGCGGCATCCCCTGGCGGCGAGCGTATCACAAATCACACCGTCGAGGAGCACGACCAGCACCGTAGACATAGATTGTGACACGACAGATGGCAAATATTGCGTCAGGCTCACAACTTGCCAGCCACATTCGTCTCAAGCCTTCCGAGTTTCCCGCCCAAGTGAAAGCAAGCAGTCCAGCATGAACCAAAAACAACAAACAGCCGTTGATGGTCATGTGACGTCATGACTTTGATACGAGAGGCCCTGCTGCAGCCCTGCAGCAGCAACAACAGCATGCAGGGCACGTCTTTCTTTGCGACGACAGTCAACAGCGCGGCGCAAGCACGCAATCTGAACAGATCCCGCGGGGAACCATCCTGATAACGCACAGCAGCAGCAGTAGTAGACCCTCACGCCCTCGACGGATTCTCTCGATGATGGTAGGTGTGATCTGGACTTGGGAACGTGTGTTATTTGTGTGATGGTCTGCTCTTTTTGAAGCAGTTGGTTGGACCTACTCAACATCAATAAATACCCGCCAGGTTGCACATGGCGCATGCCTACAGTACACCCACGGTGCACAGGTCGTATAGGCCCGGCCCCTCCTGGTTTTCATAGCTGGTCTCAGACTAGCGTCTCAGCGGTGATGCGTTTGTTGGTGGTGTTCTTGCGTCTCTGTCGGTGTTTATTGTCCGGGTCTGAATCGCGCGCGCGCGCGATCTCCGCTTTTGTGCACGCCTTTTCGCGTAAAAACCCCGGGGTTGGGGAGAAAATCTCCTACGAATATAGGCTACATATGCCGGTGAAGCACGGCAGTCTGCTCTCGGAGCACGACGAAACCGGTGTGGAGAAGAGCGCGCTATTTTTCTTCTTCCTCAGAAGCGAGCAAATCGTCAATCGGTGCCCTATAGATCTCGTTCTGGTCCCCAAAAGGTGTGCTAAATAGCTGAATAGGCTTCCCGGAAACCAAGTTTTGGGTCCCCTTTATCGCGCGGCGCAACTTTGGCCGATACATAGAGCCTTTTTTTCCCTTCTGGGGACGAAGGGAAAAAACTGTCGCTCGCTTCCCTCGCTCCGCGGCTCATTATAACTAGACCACATGATTAAATACGTTTGGCTGTGGAGTGATTACTGCGCACGATTGTTGGCACGTGACCAGCATTGTTGGCGTATGTGAGTTCACGCGTCTACAAAGAAACCGGTTGATTGAGCGGCTATTCGTCTCTAGATTTCGGAAACCCCGCGGGCACGCTCAATTAGTTTCGGCCGATTCTTGCGCGGAAGAAAACAATTAATCCTGGCAACCGCAGAATAGGTGAAAATTATCAGGCCAAGAGAGAGAAGAGAAGCCGCGATTCTTTGAGATCAACCCTTTCGGTAGGCAAAAGGAAAAAACATTGATGACTTCGACTCGAACGGACCAACGGAAGGTCGGTTCTTCTTGAACCACGACACACGACAGACATCAACAGCGACTACTGCTGTACTGCCGTCGGATAGGGAGGGATATCATCTGCTTGTGCTGAGCATCCTCACATGACCAGCACACGACCATACAAAACAACGGCCGGATGTGTAGCTGTAGAGAGAGAAGCAGCGATACATTCCCCTATGATCTGTGCCCTTGTGCGTCCTACGATCTTTCAGCAGGGGCGCCCTCCTTGCCTGCTTCTCTCTGTATACAGTATACATGATATTTCCTTGTGTGGGCATCTTGTCGGTTGGTGGTGTGTTCAACATGCACAAATTATTTTTCCTAATGCACAGAGGAGAGTGCTCACACACATCCAACCATACATGTCTGAGCTGTAATGCATATCACCATGCAGATATATGACACCTACAGCTTGCCTCCAAAATGACACCAAACCCAAGTCCCAGACTAGAAATCTCGCTCGGATTCGGTGCCCCAAATCCTATTTTGCAGGTCAGGAGACCGACTTCGCGAGGAATATGCGCATGCGAATTAGAGAGGGGGCCTCGCAACCCTAACCCTTAACCCTAACCCTACTAAAACCAAGACAAAACCTCGCGAGGGCCACTGAGGCCAGGCGATTCCGGGGTAACTGCGATTTGTTTGTTTTTTTTCCTTGGAACACTTTTCCTTTTCTTCAGATTTTCATTTTTTCCTTTTTGTCGCTAAGCCCGACGGACTGACCAGTCGATCATCGACACAACGCCCAACGACGGTTGTAGCGCTGACCGCTGTGTGCGATGTGTGATTCCCCCGACTGAGCAGCCCCGTGGCTTCCGCCCCCCCCCCCCCCCCCCC
>FN649729.1:2980436-2996042 GCA_000310025.1 Ectocarpus siliculosus | reverse complement strand
GTGCAAAAAGTTGGCAGCCGGGGGACTTCCTGGATGGGGAAGCCCATCCGACAACGAAGGACTTCATCGAGTCCCTGTCTCGTTTGCAACAGGGCGACAGGACGATCGCTAGCTCTCGCAACGTCACCTTTGTTGAGCAACCGCCTGTTGTTGTTCTTCCACTCGCCGACACATCGGAGGATTTCGAGATTGACCTTGAAGAAACCGACTCGGCGGAGGTGGACAACATATTAAACGATGATCGTATCATCACTCTCTTGGAGGAAGACGACAGACAGACACCGCACGCACCAACATCAAGCATCAACAAGGCGCCAAGATTAGTTCTCGTCTGCGATCATCTGGAAAAGAAGTACTTCTACAAGGCTACATGCCAACAGGTTATGAGCCTTGTTCTACACCAACAGGTCAATCGAACCCTTCCCAACAATTGGGTTTGTCGAAAATAATTTGTTGATTTTCTACCCGTACCGATCGTTTGATTGCCGTCGCTCCGGATTTTTTTTTTCGCAAGGAAGGCAAAAGTTTCCGAGCCTTTTTAGGAAACATAAATACAAACACAGCCTTTTTCTATCAAATGTGCAACATGTTGCCGAAGGCGCGGTCATTCGTGAAGGCACCTTGTTTTTGTTATGGGCGGCTCAGCATGAAGCAACAAGACGAGATATATATGCATACATAGGTGTGCGGAAGTAGACACCGATACCACACGGCATGATCCGGGGAGCGTGAGAGGCCAACCCGTCTGAGGGCAAAGTGTGAAGAAGTACTACATGGTGGTGGTACCGGGGGTGTTTCGAACTCAACGCTCTCTGTTCAATCGACAGCGGCCGCAATTCGGAGGGCGAAACAGACAGTACAGGCCGTTTCTTTTCAGCTACAGAGAGCCGAACGAAGCCGCCGAATGAAGCTTGCAGAGGGGTGATGGTTTGCGATGTCCTACCAAGACTACATGCGCTCGCCCACAACGTAACCACGATCTGCTTGCTTGCGCGCTGTACACAGGACGAGCGTAGCTTGGAAAATACGAAAAAACAGCAGCGAGTGGGGTTTTCTCGTTCTTCGCGAAACAGTAGCGGGTAGTAGCCAACAACCTGTTCCACCTCTTGTTGCACAGACAGGCGTATTTTGCTCAACACTCTGTCTTACGGAGCGCGCAAAAATTATATTTCATGCGTGCGTGTAATCGATTGCTTCCTTTCGGGGGCAAAATGCTGAACTGAATTGAACAGCCGAGTGTGTTGAAGGCAATTCAACCCCTTCGTTTGGGCTGACGGAACGCAGCAGTGCCAACAATAAGCGCAGGTCTGCTGGGTCACCTACGATCGATCGAAGTAAGAGGTATCGGTGTACCCACCACTCTCTTCGACCGTGTTGGTTGTCTCAATTTTTTTTCGTTTTATTATCTTTTGTGCTTCCCTGGAGGGAATACTCCATCCGAGCCATGCTTTCTCTCTCTTCTCTCTCCCCCCACTTCCCACCCCAGCCCTACATGTCCCACACCAACATCGTTCGCAACAGAACGGATAGCATACACACGCACCCATTCCCCCGTCCGTGTTCGTCGAGACGTGCCAAGCGTTTTCAAAACGCACACAGGTGCACTACATGACGTCTGTGGCAGTAGTAGTGGACACTCCCCGTCCGCCCCCGCGCACGCACGCACGCGTGTTCAAGCAAAGCACACCGCGCTGGCCAAGCAGTAGAAAACCCTACCATAACCTTGGCACTCGGGCAACAGACATGGCAACAACGGCGGAGATCGCCAAGAGCATCATCCATCACCCCACCACCACCAACCCCATCCGTCCGAAGATATCTGTCGGTGCCCCTCAAGTACCTACTCAAACCGTCGTCTTCCAACAAACAGGTCGTCATTTTCCATCCATCCACCTTTCCTTGGATTTTTTTTCATAAAAAGACAAGAAAAAGGGGGGGATCCTCTAGCCTTTGTCTCCGCCTGGCCTCTTTACCCCCCCAGTGGCCTTCACTCTTTGCGCTTCTCAACTTCTCTTCTCTCCGTCACACTCTTTTCTTTGTCTTTCTCCTCCCACTCTCTCTCTCTCTCTCTCTCTCTTTCTCACCACCTCTCTTCCTGCAGACGGGCCAACTTGGAGCTGCCGCCATCACCAAGGATGGACATGCCGCTACATGAGAGCTTTCATTGTGTAGGACAACAGCTCTCTAGGAGCATCCCTGGCGATTGGCACCGCTGTTGTTTCAGCAAGAGCCAGTATTGAACGCGAACGAAAACATCAACGCAAATCGCACCCTCTCCCCATTTCTCCGCTGTCTGGCGGTCCAAGTCCCGTCCGTACAACCTTGCGTCTTAAGGCAAAATCGTATACCCACACCTCCTGCACCCCACCCTCCCCTAAAAAAAAAACACACACATGGAACCAAAGTAGGATCATTCAATCAAGGAAACTTTTGTCTTCTCTCCCTCACGACAACGCCAAATACCTGTGCTCCAAACAGATGTCAATCTAAAAGAGCCCAGACAAACTCATCACCTTGTCTAGCTCCTCCGCGTATCAAGCCGCACGCGCACGTGCGTCTCGAACGCTTTTGTCACAAACCACACCTTCATCTGTCTCGAGAACGTCCTTCCTACCTTGTGTTTCGTCGGTGCCGCCAAACACATCACGCACTGTCTTGACGCAAACCGTTACTACTCGCCGCGGTAACGGCAAAAATTAACAAATATTCGAACACCCACTATAATACTAAACGGCATAAAAATTCTGGAGGCACTAGTTTGCTTCGCTGCTCGCATGTTTTGACACACGACCGATTTTTGAACGGTCTCTTCTTTCGCGCGAACAGGTTTTTTCACAATCATTCAAACCGTTTCTTGTTCCCTCCCTTATTACACCCGTCTTAACACAACAACTCGTCGAAAAAATACAGATACAGAGGAAAAAATCACTCGACGATATTCTTCAAGGTGGTGGGTACCACCCATCAGAGCGCCGAGAGAGAAACTTCTTGCCTCAGATCAGACCAACAGAGAAGAACACCTAATCATATACTTCACAATGTACCCACCCGTACCCATCAACAACAAAAAAAAACACCAACAACACATACCGCATCAAAATCGGTGAAACCGCGGTGCCCTGCGGCAGTCACAACACCTCCTTCCGCCACCCATCAACGCAACTTCACCAACCCCTCCCCCCCCCCCCGGCCCCCGTTATGCATGTGCTGCTCTACCAGCCAGACGCGGTTTGCAACCAGCGGTGCGCTAGGGGCAAGGTGAGGCCGGTCGGGGCTTCCCTCGGAATTTCTGCCTTCCAACACCACAACCGATCTGTGATTCGACGGGCGAAGGGAGGTGAGCGGGCACTCCAGCTCTGCTTCCGCCGACCAAAGCCCCGACCCCTCCAACACCACAAAGCATTTCCACTCCTCCTCACCGAACAAACCTCGCTACGGTCGTGCGCACGGGTCGCATCGCGTCGCTACACTCGACCGACCCTTACCACTTGACAAAACGACCACACACACCACCGTCCACTGCCCACCACCGGCGTTTCTGTCCTCTGTCTCCGTACAACGCCTGCCGCATGGACCCCTTCACGCGAGCAGGAGGCTCTTCCTCTTCCTTCACATCACACCACTGGCCGCCGCCGCCGCCGCCGCCTATACTACGTATTTTCGGCACTGCTGTTGCGCGCGGCAAACCTTCTCGCCCTTGCCTGCGCCCCCAAGGGGGTATATGCTCAGACTAACCCCACCCCACCCCAATCCCCGGTTTGACCCAAGCGGTTTAATCTCTTCCATCACCTCTCACGTCCACACGCCAGAATTTCCGCCTCTCTGTTCCGATACCGAACAGCAACGAACTTCACACGGTCGCGCTATTTTTCGTCTCGCTACTCGGGTCTAGTCCCTGTGCCCCCCCCCCCCCTGTCTTTCTCTGCCTTCTACTTTGTTCGGTAGGCTTCACACGCCCGTAAATTCTACTCGTACATCATTGCTGTTCACGCTCACACTGCCCCCCCCCTCCCCGTTCCCCATGTCTCGGCGACAGAAGAGGTCCGCATCGACATCGCACTGGTGTTTTCTGGGTGTTTCCCCCCGACCTTCTCAAGTCTAGGTGTAATATATGAAAGGCCCCCTGTTTTTCCCCATTTACATTTGCACCCTTTCCGAGTCGAGAAAAAAGCGGTCTCGAACAACACACACGATACACGTCCAACGATCGTAAGCGCGGCATTCGGTTTACGTCCTTTTCTTCCTTCTCTGCTACTATTATTAAACGCTCTTTTCTGCGCTCCAACTCCGTGTGTGTCTCTGCCGAAGTCGAAGCGTGACCACGGCCCAACAACAGACGCCCACACACGTATCACCACCAAGTTTAGCGGCACGAGCAAACAAAACTATTCCCAGCTCCGTTGCCTGCATGCCACGGTCTCTCTCCCCCCCCCCTCCCACCCGGCGCTTCCTATCATTATTCTACCCACCGAGTTTTGCTTGCTGCTCGCTGCCTCGGCGCGCGCCAGGAGTTTCTTCTCCCCGAATCTACGAAACTCAGGCGGCCTCCGACTGCTGCTGCTGCTGCTGCTGCCATCACTGATGCTGCTTCGCCCACGCCGACTTGGCGATGGCCCCGTGCAGCTTATTTCGGATGGAGGTGTTGCCCAGCCCGCCCACGCCGAAGGCCACGCCGATGCGGGCCACACGCATGGCGATCGCCGGCATGAACGAGTCCTGCACGACCCGGAGGCGGGGCGCGGCACGAGGACCCCGGGTGATTGTACAGGTCGAGGCCCCAGGATGTGCACCGGCGTCGAGAAAAGCTGGACCAGGCCGGGAGACACCAGCTGAGAGGTGACATCCGCCATGCCGCTGTCCACGCCGAAGTCTTGCATCTGGGAGGTCCCGTGTGAGGGGGTATGGGGGGGTGGGGGGCATGGGAGTTGGAAGGGGGAGGCGGGGGGGGATGGGGGCGTCTAAGGGAGGTTTCAACATGTGATGCCACGCGCGCACTACGATCCCAATACGAGGAGAAAAACGCACGCGGCTTCATAAAATATGGCCGATTTGAAAATGGCAACCACACGCACCGTGCGCATGAGAGACGTCTATCGGATGACATGGGAGGACAAGACATTGCACCACCGATGTGAGCTCCGGACATTTGGTGTATCCTCTCTACTAGCGCCGTAAATCGACGTTCCTCGAAAACACAGCAAGAGAACGGCACACGTCGCCCTGTGCAGACGGCTGATTCAACAAATGCCGGAGCAAAAAAACAACACAAACAAGGGGTACAAAGCTCGCCTCAAACAGACACGAATACACGCAAAAGCAACACACACAGAAACAGCCGACCTCGACGCAATTGTCAGGCGAAAATTAAGCATACGAGCCATCTCTTCTCTCACCTTGGTGGACATGGGGGTAGGCAGGGTGAAGGCCGCAGCCATGGTGGCCACGTCTCTGACGGTGAACAGCGCGAAGCTGGCGGCGGGCACCTTGGCCGCGCTTCCCACGACCCCGAAGATCTTCGTCAAGGCCTGTAGACGAGAAAAAAAAGCAAAAGCCAGGTTGACGGTTACAGCGGTTGGCGGTTTCGTCGGTCTTTCCGCCACGCGTGCCAAATGGTGGATATTTTCTACAACATATGCAATCGATCAAGGACCACCTCCGGCGATCCGAGCTGAGCTTGTGACGCCCTCATCTCAAAAGAGGCATTATTGTCGTGTCTAACCTGCAACCCCAAAACCCCATCGTATAATTCTCCATACACACGAGGAACAAAAGATGAGTCACTAACCTGGTCCTTGGCGATGGAACCCGGCATGTTGATGGCCGTCGTGCCGAGAAACTGTTTTCGACAGGACATGTCAGGTAAGTGGAGGGGGCGGGGTATGCATGATCATATGCATACATACACGGGGCACTGTCAGTGTGCCGAAGTTGTCGACGTTGTGAGTACCCTCATGAGTACAAACTGCGGTACCCCGATTGCAGTAGAAAATCCTCCTCAACACCCGAAGATCGGTCCTGGCGAGGGGTGAGATCATCCCTAACCCGACGATATATTTAAGCAACAGGTAAGTATTTGTGTGTTTTCGTCCTACTTGTGTACAATACTACTCTGGCACTATGTAGTCAATACACAGCAGTAGGAGGTAGTTTAGAGAGAGGCTTTTTCCTTGCTTTTTTGTCTCACCTTGGGCATCGTGTCGGAGCGGGAAAACTCGTCCGCCATCGTGGAGATGGTATTAGCCGCAAGGTCTGGTTCGTTAAAAAGCGGGTGGCAGTGGTTTTATCCGGGTCGGGCGGGCGAAAGAGGGTCAAGCGGGGCGGTAGCGGGGGTAACGATCAAAGCTGGGTAAGCGGCCGCAAACAGTTTGGCGGTTCGAAATGCACAAATCAACACGCGACGCGCGCATCATCTTCGAGCGAGACAAGACATCCGGACGCACAAACCAAGATCGAGAGGCGCTGTACATACACACCATCCAGCAAGCAGTCACCACTCACACGTCGCGCCGTACAGGCAGAAGGTGCAGATGAAGTCCGGGCGGGCGAGGAACAACGCGGGCTTCGTCGCTAGCACCCGGAAGCCCTGCGCCACGGAGGCCTTCATCCCCATGCTGCCGCTCGCGCTCTGGATGATGGCCCGGTCGACGATAGAGATGAACGGGCTCACCATCAGGCTGGCCATCGAGGCGGCCGCGAAGTCGCTCACCAGGCGGGCCGCGAGCACGCCGCGGGCGCCGAGGCGCTCCAGGAGGTTGCCGACGCCGACGCCGCCGGCGCTGCCGTCGCGGGCGGCCAGGAAGCCGCGGGCGGCGGTGGCGCCGGTAGCGGCGGCGGCAACGGCGACCACTGTGCGGGTCACCGCGGGCCCTTGTAATCGAGGTACGGGGGGCATGTGCAGCCTGTGGTGGGAGCGAGAGGGGGTGGGGGGGCGGGGCGCAGGGTGGCGGGAATAGAAGCGATTTGTCAAATATGATGCGCGTTCGCCTGTACCAAGACAACGAAGAAAATGGAAGTAGCAGGAGATACTGCAAAGATTTCTGTGTGTGTAATTATTTTTCCTAATAATATAGAGTATCGACCTTTGACGAATACGGCTGTAGCGGTGCTCTCCACCGGATTCGGACGTGTCAAACCGCGGGGAGGGATACAACACGAGAGGATCAATGGGACCGGTCAACGTTTTTCATGATAGGACTCTTTCCAATCTGCAACTTCTCTCCTGCTGTGGCACAGCAATACACGCGAGGGGCAAAAGATGTGCTGTCTTGCGACAGATACAGCAATACCAGAGACACAGAATGGCTTGTTCTGGGAAAAGCGAGGCAGAATACCAACTACGGAGTGTACATGTTGATGGTTTCGGGTATTCTGCAGCACCAAGATATGCATAATCACGACGCTGGAGAGGGCGGCGAACGTAGACATAGATCTGCACAAGGTCAAGGTTTCCCCCTACGCCACCAGAACGCATGCATACACAGGACAAGACGCGATACGGCGTGCTGGATATATATCAGGGGGGAACAAGACCAACCCCTGCTTCAACGAGGGACGCCCAAAAGAATTAAAAGAATGAAGTGCTCGTTGAATTCCAAGGCCGAACAGCGTCGAACAACGTCGAAGTACACGCAAACTACGGGCAGGGACACAAGAGAACGAACAGAATACTTCAACCTTCTGCGGTGAAAAATAATTGGTACGTGGTGAAGTAGGACAGGGACACGGTTCTATTCGGTCCCTAAAAAACGGTACACAGCGGGGTGTGACGCCGGTGTACGTACATGTACGCGTAGAGATTTAGATGTCCCATCAAGATGATGTGACGGAGCGACTTTATGAGCGCAACTCTGTTGCCTGGTGCCGAGATCTGATTTCGCCCGGAAAAACCAACAGACAACACCCCACAAGCCACTACAAAGTACCGTGAACAAGAACGAACGTCATATGATATCTAGAGGGAGAAAAACAAGACATGACTCGTGGTTCCTCTAATCTTCCCCCCCCCCGGCTTCACCTCCAAGACCCTCGTGCAGCATGCAACACGCTGCTACGCCTGCGTCGAGGGGATCACCGAAGTGGCCGGTGTCAGCAAGCCCGTTCTCATTACCCTTCGCGACGGTTTTAACCGACCGTCTTACTTACGGCAATCAAGTCATCTGAAAAAGCCGAGAATTTTTTCTCGTCATTTTCGGCATGTTATAATATAATACACCCACAAAACCCAACCCTCAGCCGATCCTGTTCGCCCTACGGCCACCAAAACTTGCTGAGGAGAAGTACGTTGGCCATGAAGACAGTTTCTAGGACCGGGGGCATCTATAGGGCCGCGGGGGGGGAACGGGGGCGGGGCGGGGTGTTGGATGACCTGGCCACCCGAACCAGGACACACCAAAATCTCGGGAAAAAAGAACAAAACGACGTGTACCTGGCTGATGCGGACGCCAGGACTTGCTTAGCGTGCTGAGCGGAGAAGGGGGGCGCGATCCGCGCAGCTCTTCCATGGAGGCTCAGCAAGAGCATCATCACAATCGCCAAGCAAGCGCGTGGCCTCATAATCCTTCCACGGCGCACGTCTCCTCGCGGTCTTGTTACCATGCCTGCGGTGGACATTTTCTTTTTCCGCTCTTTTGAAATCGCTTTACTCTCTCTCTCTCTGACGTCGTGGGAGCTTCTTTCGTTGTTGCTCTCTCTTTTCGCGCTTTCTCTCGTTACACAGCGGTTGTTCCGGTCGCGTACGTGTGTTATAGGGGGATCAGTCAGGGTAGGTCAGATGTAGCGTGTGGCGTGGCGGCGAGCGCAGCAGGGGGGGGGATACGAGAAACCCAAACAAAAAAAGGGTCGACACGTCGACGCTTTATCCGTTGGCGGAAAATCAACCACAGCTGCCATAATGAAGCAATCAGCGCGAGGAGAAACCGTTGCTCGGGCCAATCATCAAGGACCCGCCCGGACAGTCCCGGCGTAACCGTCCGAAAAAGTGTTTTGCTTTTTTCGGCCAATGAAATCGCACCACGGCGCCTCTATTTGCCGTTGATGCAAATCCAACCGAAAAAAAATGACAAAAAAAAACACATTTGTGACGTTAAGTTGAAGTTCAAGTCCCTGTGACGACACCTTGGTGACGAGGGGCCCTATCCCCCCCACCCCCCATGTTTCATTTTTCAAAATCGAAGGGGGTGGAGAGATACTTGGTGGCGACCCCCCATCGGCCACCTCGTGCGTGCTCGCTGTGGCAGGTGCTCTGTTCGTAGCGTTCGACTGCTGTTTTTGAGCTTGCGTGCTGCCCTCTACTCGAGGAAAAGTACAGCAGTAGGCTTGTTGCCGTGTGCTACGTATCGGAGCAGCTTCGTTTGCAGAAGCCAGAGAAGGACATACGGAGACTGCAGAGAGAGAGAGAGAGAGAGAGACAGAGCGAGAGGCATGACTTCTGTGTCCCGTACGCTCGGAAGGTGCCTGAGAGAGACCGGGCAGGCTCTCCACCGCTTCGGACACCAGTGCCAAGACAGCACGCTCATCATGGAGACGTGTGAGTGATTGAGCCTAGGCTATCGCGGAGAGAGATACACCGTGTTGCATTGCTGCTGAATGCCGCTGTGCCGGGCCTTTCCAGAGTTGGGCCTCTTGCGAACTGCTGCCTGTCTGTCCTGCTGTAGATGGATCAAAACACACTCTCTTGCAACGATGACGACATCGCCGCGAAGGACGTCGCTCTCTCTCCACTTGCATCTGTTGTTCGGAGAGAGAGAGAGAGAGAGAGAGAGAGAGAGAGAGAGAGAGCGTAGCATCTCCGGTTCGATCGACGTTGCACTTTTTGCGTGTGTGTTTTCGTCTATTTACCGCCGTGGTGCCAACTACATATGTACACTCCAAGTACAAACGAACAACAAGTCACCTCCTATCCGCCGCCACCCCCGGCAACTCCGACGCTCGGAGTAGACGAAGACAGACGCAAACACAGCGTCGCGGGGGCGTTGCTTACGTACTGCTGTAGGTGTACGACGCATGTAAGATAGTGTTTCGGTGCAAACTTGGGAATAGCAGTGAAAAGTTGCGTCTTTTTTGTGTCTCCTTAGCATGCATCAGTCTGTCGCCGAGGAATACCGCGCAGCGGTCATGTGTACAACATGCCAACCGCCGATGACCAATGACCTGTGTCACAAGGAACCGCTCAATGAACAGCTGATGTGCAAACTCTGTGGATAGCTTTCAGCTTCGGGGCATGTCCGGCAGATAGCAAGGGCTCTATTCTTTGACGTTTACACCACACACACCGCCGCCGTAAGCCCATGCCTCGCAATCGGCCGCTAAATAGAGTCAAGCAGCGAACTGGGTACCTATTTAGTTAGATAAATATGCGATGTAGACTAACAGCAAGGATGGACAGTACATTGATATGCGAGGTAGACTTACAGGAAGATGGTACAAGGCTTCGGACGGCTTGGTCGTCCGCGGAGAGTTGTAACCGTTTTCCATCAGGAACACATGCATCAACGCAAAAAAAATATGCCTGAGAGCAAACCCTCCAACAAAAAACATCGTCCGTACCGATGAAGTGGATGTTACTGCTGTAGCATGATATTTTATGCATTCTTGTCATTGTGTCTCATGCCCCCCTCGGACGCGGACGGACTACTAGTTGTATGTATCTGGAGCTCACCAAATGTTTCACACGCGAACCCACCTCTCACGCTCCCTGCGCGCCCTCATCGCTATGTATGGTATGTCGTTCTGTTATATTTTGCCCCTTGATATATATATATACCGCCGTATTGTTTATTTTTGTTTACGCGCCCCTCCTTCCTATTCTTTCACTCACCGGCCGAACACAACAGTCTCCCGACACCGACAGCTGATGCCACTGGCGGCCTCCGCCCCCGCGGTCGCCAAGGACGCTTGGGTGGCGCCTAGCGCGACGCTGGTCGGCGAGGTGGACGTGTCCGGCGAGGCGTCGGTGTGGTACGGGGCCGTTGTAAGGGGTGAGACATTTGTCGAGATCTGTACATGCTTATATCCGGGGGGCTGCATGCAGCAGCGGTTCCAAGCGCAGAGGCAGGCGAGGGAGCGGAAGAGAGGTACACAGGGGGAGGTGGAGGCAGAATAGAGACACACGCGCAGAAGGCATTCCCCACTGCCCGTGACCTCTTTTTCTCGTTGCGCGTGCACGAAATGACCGGTGCTGTACCTGTCGCCTTCGTTCGTAAAAAGGGGACACCGGAGCAGTGGCGATCGGCAAGGGCAGCAACGTGCAGGACGACGCTATCCTCGGGTCTGGGGACGTGAGCGTCGGCGCTGGAGTAACCATCGGGCATGGAGCAATTATCAAGGTGAAAAGGAGCGTGTGTTCCAACCGCGATAGGGGGGAGCGTCCGGCGGCGGGAATTTTTCTTGCAACGTTTATCGCGGCGCTTGCGTGGTTTCAAGTGGTCTCCTTCTTGTACGGACGCGATCGATCATTCTCTGGCTACCGCAGACTACAAGCAGCAGCCGCTATCTGATCTCCCGCACCCCCCTCAGCTTGCGTGGCGAGGGGGGCATGGCGTCTTCTACGACCGAAGTTCACCGCAGCCGGCGAGCGGATTACTACCCACACGTCGCCATCGACAGATCGCCCACCACAAGCGATACTCGTAGGTATTTCTTCTTAAGACCCCCCCCTCCCCCCGCCCCCCCCCCCGCCGCCGCCGCGCTCACTCTTGGAACGTCCCATGTATTGTTGTGCACGGCGGCGCCTCCCCGTTGGCAACGCGGATGGCGTGTGGCTGTCGCATGGAACGAAACGCCCTGTCGTTGGCCGGGTTGGTTGGGCTCGGTGTCGTCGTTGCTCGCTCTCGCTCGCTGGGCGTGCTCTCAAGTCCTCAACCGTGGCGGACGGATCGATGGTGGGCATGAAGGCCGTAGTGGAGAGCGCTACCGTAGAGCAGGGGAGCATCGTCGCGGCCGGCGCGGTGGTCGAGCCAGACACGGTCGTCGGGGCCGGACAGGTGGGGGTTCCGTGCTTGCTCGTGTTGTTGTTGTTGTTGTTGTTGTTGTTGTCTTCACATTATCAGCCGTCCCGGTCTCCGCTGAGTACCTTCTAATGTCCGTACTGCTGGTCCAACTGACGCGTACTACTGTTTTGTTTTGTTCTTGTTGTCACTACTAGCACAACGAAACCCATCTCTGTCCACAGATAATATTGTATTATCTTTGGTGTAATTGTCTCACTCGGTATCAGATACCGGTGCACCTATTGCAGTGGCATCTTAGAGGCCGTCCATGGTACTGGGTTCTCTCTATTTTTTGCGGCGTGTTTGATTTGTTGATAAAGATCCCAGCAGAGAGAGAGAGCTAGCTCCCCGCGCGGTAGGCGCGCCGAGATGAGTGCTAGTGGTAGGGTATAGCGTTCTGTTGTTCCATGACCTGCGCGGCCGATGTGGTTCTTGTTCATGAGTTGGTTGCGACTTGTACTGTAAGGGCGGGGATGACATCTGGTCTCGGCAAAACCCCGACGAGGAACTATCCCGTCTTCGCAGGGGCTACAGTACAAGTACGATGGCTCCGTCTCGAGGTTCATTTTCAGGGTGTTAGCCTGAGCGAAGGGCCCTACTTTCGCTCTTGGGCTCTCCGTTGCTGTTTTTCCCCCCTCTTTCTGGGGCTCAGTTGTCTGAGGAACCAACCCTTGGAGGTTTTGGGCGGATGCTTAGAGACCCTCTCTTATTGTTCCGTATTTCTGCCTGATGTCGGGTCAGCCCGTTATCCAATAGAACCAGTCTCTTTGCGTTGAATGAACGTCGCACGAAAGGAGGTGCTCTCTACACAGGGGCCCGAACGGTCTTTATTTCACCCAGAAAATTAATCTTCAACACGAGTCACACCGGGCCCCCGCCCCGTCCCACGGTCGCGCGTGTGAATGGAACAAAATCGCGGTATGTATATATGTGTTCGCTTTTTTGGCACCAGGTGTGGGGCGGAAACCCAGCAGTGTACATGAGGGACGTCACGCCTGCCGAGAAGGCGCAGTTGACCAAGAGCGCGGAGGGCTACGTGGCGCTCGCAGGGTCGCACGCGACGAGCATTGCGGCGTAGTCAACCTATTAGCAGGAAGGCTTGCAAACGTGATACCTACATGATGTGGCGCATTGCCACGATGTGGTGGGACGCACGTTTGCCGCACTTTTTTTTTTGTTTTTTGTTCCGCAATGCCGTATCGTGTGAGGACGGTGTGGGGAGAGGGAGTAATGTCTTTATGCCGTGCGTGTTGCGGACCTTGTTGGAGACTGAATCACGCGTTGGCGGTGCGAACCGTTTTTTACCTCCGTAGATCAAGTTGCTGCGGACTTCCGCGAAGCCCGCGCCACGTTCCAGAGGTCTTGTCAGGGACGAACTACGCGGGGGTTATTGAAGGGCTGGTCGCGTGTCTGTCCATTGCGTGCTTTGCAGCGATCAAGGGATAGTGCGTGTGTGCTTTTTTCCTTGTTTGAGCTCGGGTGTGTTGCGCGAAGGGCGGAGAGGAAAGGTGAGGGCGTCGTTTGGACAGGAGAATCATTCTCTTGCCGCAGGGTGTGGTGGCTTCGCCGCTTGGGTGGGTTTTCTGTGTCTAGGCAGGCGTCTTCAATGGTCCCAGGTTTTCTGATTTTTGCGCGCGGAGGAGCAGAAGCAATGCAAATTTGGTGTGCACGGTTTAAGTCCGACGTATGCTTCGAAAACGGGCGGCCACCATGTCAACGACACCGCGGGCACGATGATGTTGACGGGCTGACCTCCCGCATCAAACCTTGAGTGAACTAAAGCGCAACAGACGCTTAGAGTGAATGAACTAAAGTGTAGCCTCTTGTCCTGTCGGCAGCGTGCCCAGCAAGCGTTACAACACAACAGAAGTGCTTGGTTGAACATCGTGTTGTGGCGCAATTTCACTGTCAGCCTTGTCCGGCAGTATGCGGAACTACTATTACTGTCGAGGCAGCAAGGTGCTCGATCATTGGCTGGAGAAAACAGCTTCAGCTTGTGCTGATTTGCTTCATTCAGGGATCACTCTCCACGTCGGACTGCTGTCTAAATAGCGACCGACGAACCAAGATCCACCCCCTTTCTTCACGACCCTCTGCTCTGCTCTCGCGTTTCTCCTTCTTGCAAGCGCCCCGCGTGTTTCGTCATCTACCCCGCATCTTGGAAGACTCGGAGGAAATAGACACCACAGACACCAAGCTTTCATCCATTGCGGGGAAAAGTCTTCCAACCCATCAAACTTCTTCACTCGCACTAACATCAGGATGGCACCGTATCACACCGGTTTCGGCACAAAAATCAACTCTCCCCCCCCCCCAACACGCGCGTTCCAAAAATAAATGCAGAACACAGGATTCCAACAAGCTCCATAGAAAGGCGACGTCAAACAGAGACACAGCAGCGCTAAATTATTATCTGCAAACGTTGTGGATGCCAGGCGCACTTGAAGTGTAGGACCCGTGCGGATGTTCGAAGTGCAGGAAGAGCCGATCCGCACAAAGCGTTACCACAGCCACGGCAAGCCGGGGAGACAAAGAGGCGAAGCCGTAATTTCTGTGGCTTTGACTTGGGCCACAGAAATTGTCTCGATCAGTCTACGGATCACTCACGATCATGACGTGCGGGAACGGATGTCGAAACTGTTCGCAATCGAAACGGCAACAACACATGAGCAGGCACGCACGTGTGGCGTGACTTGTTGGTGGGCGGCGTGTCACTTTCCCTACAGACTGCGGGAAGACATCCGAAAACGACGCGGCAAAAAGGGAAAAAGACAACCTGACCCAAACATGCCCTTCCCACACTCTGCTCAACGTGATACGCTCCCCACGAGACAACTCAACGGCGACGTTTTTTCTCTACTACTACAGCTGTCACCTAACATGAACAGTCCCTAGGTATACATGCCTCTTCCCACCACAAGGTTCTGCCTACTTTCCGGAACAGAAGCTCCCTCCTGCTCCTCCAAGATCCAAGAAAAAGGCAAGGTGCCCTCCTACATGAGAGCCATGTGTGGTGAACAACCTACGCCGCCGCCACCCCGCCGCCCCCGGGTCTCCACCGATCACACGTACCGACCCCATGCTGGTCTCCACGAACAGACCACGTACACTCTTTAAAGCTCTCGTCTCGCACTACTATTACTAGACGAAGAGCCCTTCTTCTTCTTGTTCCTGTTCGTCTTGGACTTAGCGGCAGCGGCAGCAGTCTTGGACGGCCCGCTTCGCGGTGCCCCTCCTTCGGCCTTCTTTTCCCCGCTCCCCCCGCTGACCTTCTTCTTGCTGCCGGCTGCGCCGCCGCTGCCGCCGCCGCCGCCACTAGCCTTACGCTTTGCCGCGACGCTCCCCTCGGTGCCACCGCCGCCAACACCACCGGCTGCCGGCTTCTTGCTCGCCACTCTCTTCGGGCCAGGCGCCGCCGGGGACTTCGATGCCGCCGTAGGTGCTGCTGCCGCAGCGGGTGCCGCCGCCGCCGCCGCCTTTGCTGCCGCCTGAGGCTTCCGTGCCGTGGCGGCCGGTGCTCCGCCGATCTTCCTCTTCTTCGTCGCTGCGGGAGAAGGCGACGGGGATGTGTCGCCGCCGGAGGTGACGGACTTGCCCACGGAAGCCTTGGCCTTCTCGC
>FN649729.1:2963611-2978873 GCA_000310025.1 Ectocarpus siliculosus | reverse complement strand
GGGGGGGGGGGGGGGGGGGGGTACGTCGTACCACACATGCGACAAATATTTGCCGAACGCAGCCGCAAGGAAGATACCGGCCGTGGATACAGACCGATGCAGCCGTCGCAGCGTTGGCAGATGTTTTGCCGTGGGCAGGGAGGTAATCGTCCGCACCTCCGAGTATATCGATACTCCGCACTAAAGTGGTAGTGATTATTTGATGATTCTGCTGAACCCTTCTCCTTCTCCTCAGCTCATCCAGTGGTCGCGAGAAATCCGGTGACGACAACATCCACAGATCGCTCGCAGGCATCGACCACCACGACAAGAAACAGACAGACTGCAACCAAAGAACGTCACCCCTCCCATTTGCTACTGCTCACAACAACATGGTCTACAGTACCCGTTCAAATGTTGAATTATTTCGCAACGTGCGAATGCTCGTTCAAAAGCTTACACAGCCTTTAATAACATCTCTCCAACCATCTCCGCTAAGAAAGCATGACGGCAAGGCACAGGTTCACACGGTAGACAAAGACATGGTAGATACCTTGAGGCCGTCGCAGGTTACGTCGTTGTCTAGATCCGGCCCGATCTCGCACGCAAGGGCCGCTTCGATCAGCTTAGCCGCCTTTTGTAACAAAGAGAGAGATCCGCATGGGAATTAATCACTCACCGTGCACGTGCAAACGGAGGCCAATATAGCAACAGCACCGGCAGCAGTTAGGTAGGACACGTAGTCGTGGTAGCAGCACAATATAAGGGTTCGTTCAAAGGGGTATAGGTAGGAGTGGGGATAGTATGCTAGCAGCAGAAGCAGACAACTCTGCTGCCACAACTCCTCCCTCCACCCCTAAGCCACGAGAACAGCGGTAGCCCCGTACAGACTCTGAATCCCCTCTTACATTGCTCTCTAGGGAACCAAAAAGAAGAAGGCACGGCGGGAGCGTAGCCGCACGCTTGCAGGGAAAACCGCAACAACACTAGACCCTTTAGGTTGGGTGTGCTTGACGGCCCATACTGTTTGGAACCCCTGCTGAGCCACCAGGGAGCCAAAACAGCAAAGAGGTGTTGTGTAGTTGCTTCGCTGCGGCTGGCGAATCCCCTACCAGCACCCCGCACGCCCACTACATCTGACCATGGTTCCGGCTACGAAGTGCCGTTTCACGTCAAGAAAGCGCTCCACAAGCACAAGAAAAGGACATCAACAACCGCAAGGAACGGCGCGCGGAACCGCGCAAAGAACCTGTTTCAGTTGAGGATCGCGGGGATAGTGATCCAACGAGAAGAATAATCTTCACCAGTGAGCAAAACCCCCCACCAAGACGTGTGACACACTTAAACTAGCACACCGTATCGGATGCGTGTCTATGATCACATACACAGACCACGAAGACTGCTGTGCCGTGTCTCTCGAAAGGGCTGCGCATCTCAACAGGTAAGACGATCGAGGTTTGAAACAAGCGACCCCCCCCCCGAATGTGAAACGCTTGGTTACCCGAGACATCCAATCAACTCACGGCAAATCTGGATCGATGCAGCAAACGCAAAGGATAATGACCAGCTGTGGTTGTGAAACGTAGCCCGAGCCGGCAAAACCCGGCATACATATCGTTCCGTCCTGGCATGCGAGACCTACCCGACTATGGCATGCGTTTACACAAGTACACCCCGCCCCCCACGCTGCTTCACACCTTCTCCAAGGACCGGGAAGCCTTCTCGTGTGGCGTCTCCGCATCGATGGCCGCTAGCTCGCCCAGCTCAGGCGAGAACGACTGCAGCCGCAGCAGCACGAACTCCGCATAGGCGTCCAGCCACTCCGAGAAGGGCCGCCCGTCATCGTCTACGTTGCTGAGAGGGTGGGGGGGTGGGTGCGTGGGGGGGTGGGGGGGGGGATGAGCCGGCTGTTTCTTCCAGTAGGAAAGAGTGTGGCACGAGGGATGCATGGCGCATGTAGAACGAGCTCTTCTCGTGCGACGCGTGCCATTCGTTTGCCCACCATGGCCACACACGCCGTGCGCGCTCGCGTGTCCGACGGGACGGGACGAAGCGGCGCCGGCGTATATACGTGCTACGACTTTCCACCACAAGACCAACAAGCGGAACCGAAAGCCGACAAATAATATTTGCACGTCACACGCAGGTTTTGCAGCCCTGTCTACGCCTCCTGTAGCACCACCCGGTACCCTCGGCGGTCTCGCCTTCTCCAAGAGAACACGGCCACACGCCGACAGCGCATACGACGACGACGACCGCAAAACTACATTGGAAGGCATGCTCGAACAGTACGTACGTATCGACGAGACTTTCGTGGCTGAAGAAGCAGCGACTAGGTAATCCAACACCCCGCCCCGCCCTCGTCCCCCCCCCCCGCGGCCCCATAGATGCCCCCGGCCCTAGAAACTGTCTTCATGGTCAACGTACTTCTCCCCCAGCAAGTTTTGGTGGCCGTAGGGCGAACAGGATCGGATGGGGGTTGGTCGGTGAAATCGTAATCGTCCTTCTAGGCAGAACAGAGGAGAACCAAACGCCACAAGCCCACGAGCACAACACCGCCGCCTCCAAGACAAACGCCACCTGATGACTCTGCGGCTGAAGTAGCGGCTCTTGGTGCCCTTGTCCTCGTCGCGGCGCATCTCCTGCAGCGTCGACCGGAAGTAGCCCCAGCTCTCGGCGGTGGTCCCCCTGGCGAGGCGGTGCAGCACGTAGACGGCCTTGGAGGCGGTGCGGTAGTCCCTCTCGGCCATCCTCCTCCAGAGCTTGTGCAGGGTCATCCAGTAGGGGCCTTCCTTCCAAGCCGCCTGGCCGCCGTCCTGTGTGGTTGCGTGTTGAGGAAGCGTTTTTTGGACATCGGTGTTGTTGGTTGAGAGAGAGGGAAAGAGAGGAGAGAGAGAGGGGGGGACAGAGAGAATGAGAGAGAGAGGAGAATAACCAAGCGTTTTGTACAAAAGGTCCAAAAGGTCCAAACAAAGCGGTTTGGAGCGCATGCGTAGCAGTAGCGTTTTACCTCTCGAACGGGCGCTACAATAATCTTTCCGCGGTTGCATGTATAAGATGTAGACCCAGCAGGCGTTTTACACACCTTGGGGTTCATGTAGACGGGGAAGGCGTGCTCGGCGGCCTGCAGGAGGAGGTTCACGTGCTTACGCTTCGCCGGGTCGTTGTCGGGCCTGGTGGCCTTGATCAGGGTCTTCTCGAGGTCGGAGGAGATACTCCCCTGGCACACACAGACAAAAGAGATGCGGAAGCACACACAAAGCGGCGGGAAAGACGCGGGTGGGTGTGCAATGTCCGCCAAGCGTCTCCAATGCGGGTTGGCATTATTGCGGGGAAAGGCTTGTTGCGCATCACGCCCACGCCCACGTACGGCACTGCTGCTGTTGTCCCATTCCACATTTGCGTGTTCTCTTGAATCAGCCGGTCAACGCAACACAACAAGACGAAGAGTCCGGTACCAGGCAGGTATGCACACACACGGAACGCAGAAGAAAACAACCGAAAGCCATCGACCATGTGTCGTTGTCAAGCGTACAGAGCTCCCAACGAGGAGGAGGCCGGCACACGAAGCAAGTCCAACCACCAACCCGACCTTCTCCTCCTGCCCTTCTTCCACGCCATGTGTGCCTTGTCAAAACAACGCTAAGACACGCTGGATGAGGGAGGCGGCTAAGTATGCAACGCCAACGAAAAGGCCCTCCACAAAAGTATTCCCTCGGTTTGGCATCAAATCGTTGGACGCTGGTCCGATCGAAAGAGACAAACGAGCGAGAACCTTTCCCAACACACCACAAAAAACCGCACCCATGGTGCTCTTTACTCTCGACTGTCGGTCGCACCTTGAGCTCGCGCATGACCTTCGCCCCCTTGTGGGTCACGCCCGTCATCTTGGTCTTGAGCCCCACCTGGGCGTCCGCCAGCTTCGCCTTCAGCCGCTCCATCCGCGCCGGCGGCGGCGGGCCCCTCCTCCCGCGCCCGCGCCCGCCTCGGGACGGCCCCCCTCCCCTCCGCTGCCCTCCCTCGCCCCTCCTGACGGGCGGTGGCGGGCGGCGGCCGCTGCTGGCGCGAGCGTCGCTGTAACCGTCGTCGAAGGAATCAGCCCCGAAGGAGTCGTCGTCATCGTCTTCGTCTTCGTCGTAATAGTCGTCGTTAGAGCCGTCGCCCCCCTCCCCGTCAAGGTCGTCGTCGCTATCGTAGAGGCCCTCGTCGTCGCTGAGGTAGTCGTCGTCGTTGTTGGCCCTTGCCGCTGCCGCCGCTCCCACCGCCGCCGGCCCCTTCCTGCTGCCCCCCCTCCCGCTTGCTCTCGCCCCCCCTTCCCCGGCAGGCCTTCCCCTGTACGAGAACTCCTCCCCGGACAGATCGTCGACGTCGTCATCGGAGTAGTCGTATCTGATGTCCGTGTTTTTTGGGGAGAGAGGTTGTGGAACACACAGCGGGTGCAGACAACAAGATTTCCCGGCTTCGTAAGGATGGGAAAAAAGAGTGATCGGTGGTAGAGTTCGAACAAACCAGCAGAGGCACACAAATGCAGCCGGTATTTGTCCAACCACGCACACCTAGAGTAGGCGGGTAGGTATGTACATCGCTACAGCTGCTGCTGCTCGGTGTAAGACCCGCCGTGCCCCCGTGTGTTCTCCGTGCTCGTGCCTCGCTCCATCCACACAAAAATCTCACCCGTCGCTCTCATCGTCATCATAGCTGTCGTCGTCCTCGTCATCCGCCCATCTCACTTGCCTCCCCCCTCCCCGTCCTCCTCTACCCGGCCGCTGCCGCACATCACCCCTTCCCCCCGCAGCGGGCCGTGGCCTGGCCCCCCTGCCGCCGCCACCCCTCAGCGTCTCCGCCACCGATATCGCCTCTCCTCCGCCAGCTTGGGCCTTCACTGCCCACCCCCGCCGCCGGCCAAACAGAGACGTTTCCCAAGTGCGCCGAGGCTCGGTAGGGCTTTGTGCTGCTGCTGTGGCTGCCCCTGCTAAAGATATCATTGAACCCAACCCCCCAGACAAAAGAAGATATTGATTTAGCCAATGGGATGGATTACAAAGATGCGCGAGCGTTTGGTAGTAGTGTGGGTTGCTGATACTGCTGCTACGGTACAACTCCAGTATCCCATCACACATTGCACCCTCTGGTCCAGCGTGTTGTCATTGAGACACCTGCTGATCGACCCTCCTGCCCCGTCGTGGCGGTCACAGCACTGCTGTATCATCGGTTGCACAACCTCCCCTGCGTTGTCTCTTGCCCAAACGTACGGTACCCCGCAACAACGTGGGAAGTACAGGCCGCACCGGGTGGTTTGCACTACTGGGACCGAACTTGCCACCACAGGCGCTACTACTAACTGTTCTAGGACGACGTGGGGTACGTTTGTGAAGCGTTCTCCGCCCGGCAACGGCCGCAGCGCCGGAGGAGCGGCCATGAAATGGGCGGATGTGACAACACGTGTTTCGTTCTCCCAAACGACACATGTAGGGAATCTTGGGTTGAGCCACATGCCTTAAAACCAAGGCCCCAACCTACAGCAGCAGCACGGATTGCTTTCACACTCTTCCCTATCTCGGTGCGTCTGGGTGGAGCACTTGGCGCCTCTGTGCCGCCGCGCAACTGCTGTGTGCTTGCTGTTCACACGGCGGTGTGATGCATCAATCACCTGTTGTTGCTGGATTCGTTCGTGCCGTTGGCGGCAACCGTCCGCTTGACGTCCCAGTCGTGCGGCCTGCCTCAGCCACGGACACGAGAAGGAGGAAGACTCCGGCACCGGCCAAGGCAAAGCGGCTCATGGCGGACGAGAGATCGTCTCTCATGGCTGTGTGTCGTTTCTTCCGCAAGCTACGCTACGCTGCTGGGACCGACTTCGCAGGTGAACCGAGAGCAAGAGAGAGAGCGGGATGGGGCACCGCAAATCATGCTAAACAAGCGGGGGGGATATCACTACTACCCTACAATACGTTGCCTAAGATACCACACCCCATGGACCAGTATCAAACGTATGTATTGTTCTGTGCTGTATGTATTATTCGATGATGAAGAGGATGCCAAAAACTCAATGACGCATTTTCGGAAAGCATCGACCTCTCGACGAGACACGTCCAACTCCGCCATTTCCGGCACCATCACTGTTTTTTCCTGCTGAGTAATCGAGCTTTGAAAATCGACCCAGGGGGTATGATATCTTACGCAACTTCGGAACTGGCTTACTCGTTGTTTCCACACAGCTGACCCACACAGGAGGTGTCACATGGTTTTGGTTTCATAGATTGAGGTGTTCCGGGGGAGGTGGACTCAAAACCCGTCTTTGAAGCACATGGAACAACGGCGTCGAGGTCCACAGACAGGTTCAATGTCTTGTTTTCGCCACCGTTGATATTTGTGGGGCAAAAAATAGTAAGTGTAGGATCCAACCGCGCACATACAAGCAGTATGCAATTTAATGAGAATGTGAACCTCTGTTTTTTTACGCGTTTGTCTAAAAGTGCAGGTCCGTAACGAACCACTGCTGCTAGGAGAGGGCTGGGATGATTCCTCCGACGATCGCCACCACCATTGATTCGAAGCGTAGGTATGGGTGCTTGCCGGCGCAAACGTCCACCACGGCCGTCACACAGAAAAAACGGGTTGCATGCCAAGACAGCTGAAGTACGTGAATTGGTGGCCAGCGGGAACACACAACAACGTATTTCGTGAAACGGCAACGCCACCGCAGCAGCAGCTAGCTGTTGTCCGCCACTCCCTCTACATCCACGTAGGATTCACATCCCGCCCACCCCCATAGAAATTATGATGGGACACTATGGGTTAGCTTCACGGACGAGCTACCACTCACTGCCGTGCTATTACCATCCCAGCCTCTAAATCTTCTCGCTAGCTTTTCATTCCCCACTTTCGAACAAACGTTCGGTCGAACGGTGGTGTACGAAGACCGGCTCTCCGCCTTTGTCGATCGACAACCAAGCAACCTCCGGCAAGCCCGCTACGGCTTCTGACCCCCCTCCTCCCGCTTTCCCGGGCTCGCCGGCCCTGACCCGTCTAGCTTCTCTGACCATAGCGCGCGCGGCTTCCGCGCAGGTCATCTGCGAAAACGGTGGTTGTTGTCGCCGTCGCCCTCGCTGCCGGACCCCCCCCCCGGGGGCGCCCTGTGTGCCGCGCCAATCGCTATCTTCCCCACTACCATTACCACCTCCCCCACTCTCTTCAGTGCTGCGGTCGTCTCCGTCTTCCTCTGCTGCATCATCCCGACCTCCTGCTTCCGGCGACCACCCGCCGTTCTTCTCCCGCTCGGCACTCGCAGAGGGGCCGACGCCGCTAGCGCCGCCGCTGACGGCTTCTTTCCCCGGCGCCGGCGCCGGCGCCGCTGCGCCGGTAACTCGGCGGTGGAGCCACTTCCGCGCCCGAGAGCTCCCCCTCCCCGTGCATGCCGCTCTGTGCCTACGCACGGCTCCGCCCGGGTCTACCACGTACAGCTGGAAGCCGGCGTCCCGATCCATCACCAGTCCCTCCCCATCGTCGCTGTCGTCGTCGTCCTCCTCCTCCTCCTCCTCCTGCATCCCCTCCTCCGCTACTGGCTGCCGGTCGTCGTGGAGCACGGGTTCAACTCCCCCCCCGCCCTTCTCCACTACAGCAGTTTCTTTCGTCTCTGGCTTAGACACGGACTTCCCACCAGTAACAACAATGTTGGCATCACTACCACCGCTACGGTGGCCTCCTTCTGATCGTAGAGAGGCGGGAGTGTCCGGCGCACCCTCCCCCCAGCAGGCCACGAACAGCGCGTTGGGGTAAGCCCGCGACCCCCAGCGGACGCACGCCGCGTGTATGAACTCCCCCAGGCGCTCCGCCAGTAGCCGTCCCGGGATCGGCTCACCGTACTCGCGGCGGTGGGACCTATCGCGGATAAACGGGGGAAGGGGGCTCATAACTTTTATGCCTTAGCGGTTAGACCACGCGTCCTCGAGAGGACGGAGCGGTGCCCCCACGGGACCGATCACCGATGATGGCCAACCGTTCCTGGGGGGGGGTACTGATCTGTTGCTTGTCCAATGTGGTCTTCTTCCCCACCTGACTCCGCATTCCTTTCGAGATGGAATATCTTCCTCTGGGTAACTAGGCATACGTATTAGGCAGTGAACACTGCTGTTGTCGCTGATTCTGATGCACTGGCCGCGGTTTACTTGAGCCATCTTGGCAATGCCTTTGCTCGAGCCCCAGGTCCAACCCCACAGGTGACGATAGATCAAGCCACGCCGTCCTTAGACCGTCTGGACTTAACCAACCCATGAGATTCCGGGAGGCATGGGGTCATGACCTCACACTAAATATTACAACACAGGTGACGATCTGATCCAACCTGAAACATTTTTATCCAGCGCTGGCCATGAAATTATCTGACGTGGCCCGAACAAATCACAAACGGCCTGAACCGTAAGCTTCAACACAACAGGTTTGTGATCGGAACCAGAACTTTCGCAAGTTGCCAGCACCAGTTGAGACCAAACTGGGCCTGAGCCGTGACATTTCGACCCCCCACGTTGTCCTGCGGGTCAGGTCATGTTTCTGGGCACGCCCTGAGTTTTGTTTTTCTCGCGGGTTTTCCTTCCTCCCTTTTATCTTGCGGTTCACGGTCACCATTCTTACGTCGTCCTCCAAAAGCGATCTAAACTTCACACCATTATTGCGTAAATACACCGAAGTCGCGGATGCACTTAAATGATCGTTGACCTCCTCTGATAAATCGCGGAAACCCGCCTCGGTTATTGGGGTATCCAGCTCATGATTTTTCTTCACCGCAGCCGAACCGTGGGTGTGCACGTTTCCAGCACCTGAGCATCAGCTCCGAGGAGGACATAGACCCCGCTCAGAAAAAAAAAAAACGACCCCGGCTGTTGTGAGAATGCCCTGCGAGGAAAAGAGCTGGGACCGTTCTCTCATCGCGGTTGCTCTGGGAATGAAATCGTGATTTCTTGCCCCCGAAAGGTTCTGGCCACGCAGCTACAACAAAACGCCCTTTTCTTGAAGCACACCGTTCTTGTCTCGTCGAGCGACGGCTCATCGCGAAAACTGCGGGCATCAAAAAGCGTCTGAGTCAAGTTGTGTCTAGGTACAGAGCGTCGGCTCCGCGGATACGCCGCGGAAAGTACAGCAGTTACGAAAAAGGATGTCGTGCTCCATGCCACAGCAGTATTGCTGGAACCCTAAAGCTCAAGCTCTATCTCGGTGCATCAGAGGGGGTCTACTGCCTCTGGACGGCGGCCCAAACCACACCATTTCCTCGCCAGGTGCAGGGGGTTAAGAACGAACCGAGACACGGATTGGCAGCTGCTGCTATCGATGTCTCCTGTCACGTGGAATTTTCTGAGGCCCTCGGAGGTCTGCACTTCTTCCCCCCCCGCTGTGATTCAGACCCTCTTGGAGGAGGCAGACCCACCACGCAGAAACAGGGCTGTCCCCAAGGAAAGAGGAGCGCCCAGGAGACTGCTGTGCCAAATTAGAGATGGAGTAAGCTACCAGAGGGAGTCACTTCAGCTGGGATGCAAACAGCCGACGTTTCGAAGCCGGCGACAAATGCCGGGAAAAACTCGGCAGGAGTCCGTACGTTTTCGACAAAGCCTTAACAAACTCATGACAGGGAAAAAAGGTTCCCGCCCTGCTTTGAGTGGTTCAGCGAAACTTACCCAAGCTTCACCCAACAAGGCGATGGCACTATTGCCCCAAGGTTTCACAAGTGTAGGCAACGGCAGCAAGAAAAGACAGAGGTAGGTAGCGGCGCACCTGCAGTACTCCATGGCCTTGTGCGCCAGAGCTCGCCCGTCAGCAGGCAGCCCGGCCGGTAATATCCCTGTTTGTTTTGATTCCGAGTGTTGGCCCAGCAAGAACAAGGAAACACGAACACACACACCATACATATCAAGCTTTCGAATGATAGAAAATTTTGTTTATCCGACAAAGGAGGTGTACAAGCTCATCGACGGTACAGTACCGGTTTCGAAGACGATGGTACGCTTGTGACAGGTGTGATGAGGAGCAGGCGATCGTCATCCTGCTGACGGTGGCGTGCGGAATGTGGAATCCTCTTCAAACGATAGGTACGCGTGGAGGTTGGTATACGTGGAGATTGAGGGAGGCAGCTGCTTTGAAAAAAGAGGTGCCGTTCAACTGGAAAAAGCAAGAGCGAAGATGGACCAGCAAATAAAGCACGGCATACTTTTATCGTAGAACACGACATCTCACGGCGTTTTTCGCATGTTTGTGCGAAGGGTGGGCAGGATTGCGCTGTGGTACAAGACAACGGACTGCGCAAACGGGGTTTGAGTGAGTTTAAGTGTAATCCGTGGATGATCTTTGTCTATGCATGTGTGCGCGTTGGGGGGAATACGTGGAAGGCGGACGCATTTTTCGTCTGGACGATCGCATGTGCCAGGAGGGGTGAGGAACTGTGCTGCTACCCTACCTGACCGTACCGGTCGGGGGACACCCGGACGAAGCGATGGCAGTTTCGCCGATGACAAGCGAATACAGCAGCAGTCATACGCACTACAGTACGCTTACTGTACACAAACATGTGGTCACAGACCGAATTACGTCCACGCAAATGAGCGCTTACCAGAGGGGGTATGGTCACTTCTTCTCTCCCGCGTCACCCCCGTACCTTCCCCCTAACCTAAAGATGTCCAAAGCTCAAGCCGCGAAAAGTGACTCAATTGCTTCAAGCTTTCGACAGGGGGCTAGCTCAATGCAACTTAGATGGAGCATCTAACTTTTGATATTAGTACCATCATGGGAAGGTTGCATGGCCCCTGACCATTTGTTGAGCAAGGGTACAAAACTAGAAGAAAAACACGCCCCACTGCCCGTGCAAAACCCTCTCTCACCGATGTGGGAGTCGACTCGAAACACGCGCCGTGTGCCCCCGTCCACCAACAGCTTTGCCGCATCCGCCGTCACCAGCTTGTTGGTCATCAGAACCTTTGATGTCCATCGTATGCGGACATGCAAGCAGAGGTGTCCGAGGTGCCAGCAGAAAAACGTGTAAGAAACTAATGTGCACCAGGTGTGTTGTTACGTAGGTGGGTTTAGACGGCGCTCGAGTAGGCGGATGGGAGACAGGTACGCGCACCGCACTACAGCGTTGAGGTACACTGATGTCGTGTCATCGCTGCATTCGTCGCACTCAATACCTCGAAAGTTTTGAAGCAATCAACAGCCAAGGAATGCCGTAAAAAGCCTACAGTTTTCGGAGTGCGCCCAGGGATATGATACAGGCGGTTGGTGGTTTCATCTGTGCGAGGATCAGCGTATGTAGAGTATGGAGTAGTTCGTGGGATGTTCAGGGTCATTCGCCCGTGATATCCTTGATGACAATGCACCCCAAGAAGTACCTGGCGGCGCCCACCAGCGTACAAGCCAGCAGGTAGAGCTACTACTACGACTTCAACTTTTGCAATATGCAAATAAATGGTTAACGTGCAGTGTTCGAACTCACCACACCATCCTTGCACTCGGCACCAATGCAGAGGTTGCCCCGCTTCACCAAGCCCTGTGGTTTTACGCCGTCAGCACGTCCAATCGCGCGCCGCGTGTGGAGGAGGTGAAGTGAGCTAGCTAACAATGACCGTGGTTCGCAACGCTCTCGAACTATACGGTGCGTCTCCCGCAGAGAGAGGGAGATCTGCGGCAACCCGAGTAGAATACTGCTGTAATATCATGACAAGGACAAACACCCAGCCGTTTGCTCCGCGCGCTGCATCGGCAGGCGTATGTATCGCTCCGTCATCCTACCGGTGTGCATGGCGCGTTATTACCTCCACGTAGTCGAGCTGGACGAGGCGGCCCTTGGGGCTGAACACGCCCTTGTTGGAGTCGTACGCGCTCTCGGCGGACCTCGATGAACCCTCCGCCACGTGCTGGTTGTAGCACAGCAGGAGCAGGCGCAGCTGCAGCAGCAACCACACCCTCATCCTGAACGCCAGCAGTACGGCCGAGCGGGTTGCTGTAAGTCTACTTACGGCGTAGCGCCGTCCGTCCTGTCTGGTGCTGCGTTTGGGCGTGCTACTGCTGTAAACTCTACTGTAAGCTGCTGTAAGCTGTTGTAAGCTGCTGTAAACACTCCGGCGTAGGGTGCGTGCGGTGCTTTGCGGTAACGCCACCTTCCATATCTCGGGGGGAAAATTAAATAAAAAGAGCGAGTTTTTGGTTTGTTTGTTTTTTACGACGGTGCAACAACACCAACCCACCACAACCTGTACGCGCGCACACACCGAGCGGCCCCGCCCCCGGATGGATCAACCCAGAGAAACGACGGAGAGAAAGGGAGGAGGGTATAGCTGGGCAGAAGATGACGACCACGCTCGTGTGCTGCTGGCACTCCACCTAGAGCTGTTAGCCTACGGATTGAATGTTCATCACGGGGGTGATTCGCCCGCCGTGCGCATGGAGCAGAGCAGCGCGGGGGCTTTCCCGCCCATGCGCTACGTCGACGGAGGTGGCGGGGGTCGGGTGATAACCATCCATGCTTTGGCGATGTTCGACGACCTCATCGTGAGCGGGACTGCAGTGGCCACAGGAGGAAGAGATGGAGGAAGAGATGGTAGTGGCGACGCCGTTCATCGGAGAACAACGTTCAGCGTTTCGGAGTGGTCTCCACAGCTTCTGCAGTCATCAACCTCAAGGGATCAGCGGCAGCGGTCTGGGGGGGGTATTACTAAGGGCCAGCCTCAGCAGCAGGAGCAGCTAAAGGAGGGACAGCAGGTGAAGACACTCCACTCTGCTGAAATGCTAGCCTCGTATTCCACCAGAGAGCCAGCTTTTCCCAGCTTAGTTCGCTGAACCCCGACAAAAAGCCGAACGAGCTCTGCAGATCATCGGGGATCGTGTGTAATGGTTGCCCTCCCTGTAACCCTCTCTTCTTGTAACGTCCGTCCAGCGGACCACCAGCACGACACACCGTGGTATTTATCAATTATGCTCAAGTTAGAGCGTTAGATGATCTTATGTTTCCTAATACGTGAAGATAGCTTCACCCACGTGCGTGCGGAAGCAAAAAAAGTGCCTGTCACACGGCAAAGCTGGGGCGCTTTTAGTTGCCCCGCAGTCTAGACTGCTGTACCGGTGTGGGTGTTCCTTTTGCAAGCTACGAGTGGAGACTGCAGCAGTAGACTGGTGTATTCTACATGCACAGATAGGTGCGCTGCTGACCCGGCCGTCGACCCGCCCATCGCGCCATCCATAAACAGGCGTATATATCTTGCAGGCATGATTTCCATTATCAGGCGTTTTTATCTTGTTGGCGTGACGCTCACCCTTAAAACAGCTCCTGCTTGCTGTACACAGCGGAGTAGTAGTTCGGGTCCCAATTACACGACGTCAACAGGATGTGCGTGTAAGTTGGCGCACCAAACCTGCCTTTTGGGGAAGGTTTATAGGCGCTCTTTCCACCAAGTCTCAACCGTGTGTTGAACTTCAGAACCCGTTAAAAGTACCTGGTAGTTTCGAAAGAAGCCGAAATCAAACCATTCGACGTGGCAGCTGCCTCTTTATTAGTGTAACAGTTTGATTTCGGCTTCTAGAAAATACTCCGTATGTCCTTAGGAAGGTGATTGCTTGCAGACATGCTGCCAGTTGCGATGGCGCAAAGTTGCGGGGCATTGTGAACTGCTTGCGTACGCCGTAGGTTGTAGCTGCCTGCCGTGAGGGTCTCCTGCTGATTCCGTGGCAAGCCTTTGGTTTGTGTGAGGAGCGTCGGTGGTGGCAAAGCTTACCTACATGTCCAGCAGTGACCCACTGCTGTTTCGCAGCTGAAAAGTTCAGAGGCTTCGGAGTAACATCATGGTGTGCATGCCTCACGCTAGCGTTCTGTCCTGCTTCTTTGTTTTGCATGGCGAACCAACGCGTGTGATAAAGTGGGGCCCAGGAAACGAGGGTTCCCTTTACATCACCCAACCCGAAGGCATACCACCCGGTACACACGAAACCCCCCCATGACCGCCGTAGATGAGTGTGAGGCGCTGGTTGCCTCGAAAGATTAGCCTTCATTCCCCTTCAATCTGGAAACCGTCCAATCTTTCTGAATTGAGAGATTGTTTTTTGGCAAGTTTTGACCTTGCGTGCTGCATCGGGGTTTTGGGTCGCGCCGCCCCCGCCGTCTCGTTTGCGTGTTGGCATGCCTAGGAGAGAAGGAGCGGACGACCCCGCTCACAAGATACATGCGCACAGTATGAGTTGGCTCTTCCCTTTCAAGCGCACCAGCAGTACAGGTCTATATATGTTCCTGGACGATGCAAGCCTCCTCTATAGAGCATTTACGTTTTCCCTCGCCATTTCTTGCGGCGGTTCATTCGTTCGAGAAGCATGGCCATAAGATAGATGGTTCGATGCTTGACAAAGCCGTGCACCGCCCCATTTCCATGCGTACCTGACCCAAGCAGAACGCGAAGGAATCTCCGTCGGGGGGCGCACGGTCAGGCGAACAATGCCCGACTGCAACCAAGCACCCGCACCTCCCCGAGCGGCAAGTTCCGCCGCCGGGTGACGGCGACAATGACGGCGGCGAGACTGACAAGGGCACCCGGGAATCCACGTCGCTGCAGCAGCAGCAGCGGCGACAGCGTCGACCCTCCCTCGCGGGGGGGAAGCAAGAGGCCTTCCGGTCGAGAGTCGTGTCCGGCCTGCTGCTGCACCTCTGTCCCCCGCCCGGGCACTTCGCGGATCTACTTGGCTGTGGGGACGAGCTGCTTCGGCACGTCCTTGGGATGCTCGGGGCGCGGGATCTGGCCACGGTTGGCCTGGTGAGAAAAGGGGGGGTGGTCAAGGCGTGCATGCCGTAGTCGGGGCGGGGGTGTACTCATGGCCGTGCATACCGTAGTCGTTAGACCATTAATCTCGCATCCCTACAAAGCCGGGGCGGGGCAAGCCGGGTTCTCACCGGACCATTGCCTTAGACCATCGACCACAAGGACGGAGCATTGTTCCCACAGGACCAATCGCAGATGATGGCCAATCGTTCCTTCCGAGGGGGCGGGCAGGATTAGAGGGAGACAGAAGCGAAGGAGGCAGCGGTAGACTGCGGACATACGGGTGGACACCAGGCTGTATTGGTCACCGCTGTCATTTTGGTACCGTAGTTGAACGCTACGTGGTGATTTACCCTTCGTGGGACTCTGCTATGTAGGACCGAATAGTCCTTGGTCCCGGGGACGATGGTGCCGAGACCTCTTGCCCGCCTTCTCGCGATCAAAACCCGAAACCTGGCTCTCAGTATCTTCTGTGCGTCGACGGCTTGTCACCCGCCCCCGCT
>FN649729.1:2944062-2954595 GCA_000310025.1 Ectocarpus siliculosus | reverse complement strand
AACGCAAGGATCATGAATGTTCATCTGTGTGAAACGTAGCCAGCCTGGGCCGGCGAAAAGTCGCAATATCGCTCCGTCTCGGCATCGTAGCGGTGCGAGGTCAGTAGGTCTAACGACCACGGCATGCTTTTACATGAGTACCCTCTCCGTCACCCTTCGCGCCTCACCGGAATAAGTTGATCGCACGGACGACCCATGGGCGGCGCGCTCCCTCCACGCCCGCACCGCCGTCGCGACCGCCGCCGCAGCCACGGCGCAAGAGATCCACATCGGAGCAAGCACTTTCCAGTAGTCCCACGTCTGAAAATTTTGAAGGGGGGTGCGGGTGGTCAGCGGACGTTACTGGCGTCGCACAACAGAGCGTACTACTGCACTGTAGGGTGCGCAGCAACGATCATGTTGGCTCGTGTTTCGACGCTCAGGACAGCGTTTTGATTCGTTGTTCGTCTCCGGGGCAGGGGCAGGCCGAGTCAGTCCGCCACCGCAGGACGCAACCGTGGTGGACATCAGGGGACACCATCGCGCTGCTGCTGCTCCTGCTGCGGACAGTCAGCAATCGAAAACAAGACCCAACACAACACAAGCTACCCAAACACCGAAAAAAAGCAAGCGAAGCAATCGAAGCAATCGACCAGAGCACGAAACGAAAAGCTATTTACGTACACATACCTACTTACACACGTGCACGTCCGCGCTGAAGTAAGGCTTAGGGTAGGGGGCGGAGGGGGGGGGGAGCGTACTCTTATGTATTGCATGCCCTAGCTGTTCGGCCATTGATTGACCACGTGTCCTCGAGACGGTGGACAACTGTTCCCACAGGACGGACCACCGATTCCTTTCCTACAATACAGAGGGGTGAAGGGGGGCTAAATTAACCCTTTTGAGTCTTCAGGCGTTCTCACTGATCATTGATTGATCATTTGCAAATGCTGGTGTAGTGGCAAGTCGTGGAGTTGCCGCCCTGCAGCCCTTCGCGCCGTGTATTGGCAAGTCCATAGGTAGGTGTGTCTAGATTATTAGCACCGGCGCTAACCGGCTGACCAATGAAGAGACTTCAGTGACAGCGGGTAATATCAAGGTCTCGGGAATGGGAATGGGGCCAATCAATGCCAAATCATGAATCTCTCAATGTATGCACATGTCAATAAACGCGTGTGTGCATACAGTACATACATACATACATATGTGTTCTTTCGCAGCACCACACATACACTCGCCCGAACGTAGGAAGCCACTGCTGCAAAGAGCAGAGGACAGCCAAAGGGAGGGGTATTGCAGTCCCTGCCGAAGCCCAGATATCGAGGATATCGTGGTTCCCAACAATTTGAAAATCGTTCCCAAGATCCAGCAGTCATTGTGTCAACAGCTACAACGAACGCTACAACAACACTACTACTACTGCTGTAGACGAGTAAAACATATCAGCAACACATCCACACTCGTAGCGCCACACATACCACCCTCGCCCGAACCTAGGAAACCACGAGGTACAGGTGTGTGCTGGTGGATGTGCTTGTTGTTTGAAAAACACAGGAGCTCTAGAGAGTTGGCAGGGCACATTTCGGGGGGGGACAGAGAACAGAGAAGTACAGAAGTACAAATACCAGCTATGGGTCTTCACTGATCATTTTGCCCTCTCTGGACTGATCATTTACAATATACCGAAAATAGACTAGTTGAGGCAGCTAGACGACTAATCATTTCAAAGGCTACACAGCTAACCTGCCCTACTGACCGCAGCGCGACCACCCACCAACCCTTCTACGACCCTGTCTGTGGCCACCACCCTGTCGCCGGCTTCTCTCATGGCCTACAGGTGGAGATAGCTGTTGCGTGTGCAGAAGTACACTGGTGTCTTTCTCTGCACTTCTCTCTCTCCCGCTCGCTCTCGCTCTCATTTTTTTTTTTTGGCGCAACAAAAAAAAATCTGACAGTCCAGCCTAGACCCAAAGGGGTTAACTGCTGCTGCTGCTGATGCGCCTCTTCCTTCCCCACGCTTGCCTGCACGTCTCCGTCTATCCAGGCCGCCAGGAACACGAGTGTCAGCGCCAGGCTCATGCCCAGGACGGGCGGCAGCACCCGCACGTGCAGGCAGTCCAGGCCCCGCTCGTAGCCCCTCCGCCGCCGGTCTGCGCGCTCCTGCGCCTCCCTCTGGATTTCTTTCTGTTTTTATTTTCATTTTTTTTTTATTACGAGCAGCGTTTTTTTCGTTTTAATGTGTAAACATGAAGTTGGCCAACAAAGAATATTTTTTTGCAGTATTAGTTTCTTTTTGCCTCAGGCAGGGCGGCATGGGGGAGCGAAGGGCCACGGCGAAGCAATCCAGCGCATGCTTCGCGAGGGTAACCAAAACGAGCGCGCAAAAATCACGCGAGAGAGCGACTCGGCAATCCGTCACCTTCACCCAAGAACCTCCCGCATACAGCAGCAAGTATCTCGCAACCGGCCTATGCATATATGTAGTATTATGACGGCACCACTATCTCAACTCCTCGAAACAAACAAAACAACAACGCTTGCCCACATCACGACGGACTCGATCCACTTGAGAATGGAAAAAAAAAAAAAATTAAACAAGAGCGCCTCACACTATCTCACTCACCCTTTGCTGCTTCTCAAGCCTGGCCTTTCTCTCCGTGAGCTGCTTCGCGTACTGCTCCTTGGGGTTGTCCTCCACCCCGAGGAGAGTAACGCCTCCTCCTCCTCCGCCGCTGCCGCCGTAAAGCCCGCCCCCTCCGCCGTCCCCGAAAAAGAAGCTTCGGCCGTCGCCGAGGGAAGCGCTGCCGCCGCCGCCACCGGCGCCGGCGCCGGCGCCGGCGGAACCGTCGTACCCCAGCATGGCCGCTACTGCTCCTCCGCTGCCGCCGCCGCCGTGGTGGCTGGACAACGAGAACCGCCTGTTGCTGTTCCCCCCTCTCCCGTGCTGCCGGCCGCCGCCGCCGCCGCTGCGCGAGGACAGCGACGACGGCAGCTGCGGCCACACCGCCCGAAATATGTCGTGGCGCGGGTCTACCGCTGCCGCCGCTGCTGCTGCTGCACCATCGGCCCCGCCGCCCCCGCCTCCCGCCGCCGCCGCCGCCGTCGCCGCCGCCAGCATGAAGCTCTCGCGACTCTGATGCCGATGCTGGTGTTGAGCCCCTCCTCCTCCTCCTCCGCCGCCGCCACCACCATCAGCCATGGTCGCTTGCAGGTCCGGCGGCGGCGGCGGCGGCGGCGGGACGTGTCCCAGGAAATCCCGCGCGTAGACGGCCGCCCACAGGACCCGAGAGCTCGTGCACCGGCGCCAGCCGCGGCTGGTCGCCGCGGCACGGGCGAGGTCGCGGGCGTCGAGGTCTCCCAGGATCGCCGCGGTCACGTCCTCGCTGACGTTGAACGCCTGTCAAAGGTGGTAGTAGAAACAACAGCAGCAGCAGAGGCAGCAGAAGCAAAGGCAGCAGAGGCAAACGCAACAGCAGCAGCAGCAGCATAAACGATTCAGGAGAGAACACCCGCGAACGAAAAAAACGTGTCTATTCACATGTGCACGGCATACCCTCGGATACTGTAGGCGTTTGCAACTCGGTCAAGGAGACAGCCAGTACGTAGTTCATCGGCGGCGCGCGGGTGGCCTTTTATTGCCGTTGGCAGGGCGTCAATTTCTAGAGGGGAGAGGTATACACAAGAAACCAATCGCTACGATGCTCACCTTCTTCCTCCCCCCGCTTCCAAAAGGATGAAAAAAAAAACAGCGCACGAGACTGCCGCAACTCATCGTCGCGACCAAGTTCCCGAACCTCTGACCGCCACCCCAAAACTTCACCTCAAAACGGGCCGACATGCGACGCAAGCCGAGCTACTCAAACGACAACAAGCAGGGCACAAACAACACGATGGTCCCACTGCAACGCATGACGCAACACGCCCCGCCCCGGGACCCGAAAAAACGGTTGTCGCCCATCCCCCACCCTCCGTCTCGAAAGGGACGCGTGGTCAATGGTCAAATGACTACGGCAAGCAACGAATGAGTACGCCCCCCCCCCCTCCCCTCCCCCCCTCACACCCCACCCACCTCAAAACAAGCCTCGCCGGGGGGCATCTCCTCCAAGACACTCCTCCCCGCCCCCTGGCCGCCTCCCTGGCCGTAAACGTTGTCTTCTTCGTCGTCTTCGACCTCATCTAACGCCGCCCCGCCGACCAGCCGGGGTCTCGATGACATCGACCCGTCGTCCGATAGCCTAAGGCTCCGGTCGACTCCCCAGCGAGAAAACCTCCCGCCGCCGGCGCCGGCGCCCGCCGCTGCCCGTCGATTCCACGGTCCCGGGTGAAGAACCTCCGGGTTCCGCTACCGCTGCCGCTACCGCTGCCGCTGCCGCTGGCCCCCATCTCCGAGGAAGCTCGCGTTTTTCTGACTCCCGCTCCTCCGTCTCCTCCTCCTCCGCCGTTGAAGGCGGCGGCAACGGAAGGGATGGTGGCTTCGGCCGAGTTAGGCGGCAGCATGACGGCATCCCACGACAGCGGAGGGTTCATCATCGCCCTCCAAGAAGCGGAGCGCCCAAACCCCTTCGTCCGATCGGCTGCTGCCGGATTAGCGGAAAGAAAGAGGTGTACACACAAGGGGGTTAAGTGAGCGGGCGGGAGCGGGGGGGGGGGGCGGGGTACTCATAGTCGTGAATGCCGTAGTCGTTAGACCATTGACCTCGCATCCCTACAAAGCCGGGACGGAGCACGCCGGGTTCTCACCGGACCAGGTTCTCACATCACCAAGCGCGAAGTGCCGTGAGGTATTCGGCGGGTCGCATGGAGGGTGCGCTGCATCCTACTAAGGGTGTTCGCTATCTTGTGTTTACTCCCTTGCGTACGGATGACAGCTGCGAACGACTTTATTTATTTCTGGTGCTTTCACTTCCAGAGACAGTTATAGGCACTGTTTAATTGCCTCGAGGGTGCTTGACCATTTTAACACAACGTGGTGCAATCATCCCCTTTGCGCGCGAAGGAGGGGGAGGTAATCTCTGAGCGTATGAGACAACACAAGCAAACGTTGCCTCGAGGCAGCAACTCTGGTCTCAAGAGCGGAGTGCTAAGTGGAACGTGTGTGCGAAGGGTTGTCTCCGCTCCTGACCACCAACGAACATCGACACACGGATAGCACTGGTGTTGTCGATTATCGACACACCGGAAGGAAGCATGTGTACGTGTTGATCGTGTGTCGCAAAGCGTGTGTCACGGAAGGGGTTTTGGCTGTACCCACCCCCCCACACATCCAAAAGCCGGAAACAGAAGAAAGGGTGGGTGGGAATGGGTGGGTGGGGGGCTTTTGCTTCCGTACGGTTCACCGACGAGAAAACTTCATTTCAAGTCCTGCGCGCACAAAAGGACACGTTCATTGCCTCCGTGGCACACACACACAAAAAAAAAAACTCACCGGCGCCGCGATCCGCACCGCCTACCCAAGAGTTTCGCCAACTCATACCCCCAAACCCGCCGGCGGTAGCAGCAGCAGTAGCAGCAGCAGCAGCGCTCCCGCTGCTGGCCGCCCTGCCACTCCGGGCGAAAACGCCGCCGCCGGTGCCGCCGTGGCCTTCCCTCGCCCCAGCCTCCGGAGAGTCGAGAGCGGGACTGAAAGCGGCGATCTCCCCCCCCTGTCCCCGTTCCTCCTCGACGGCCTCCGCTCGCTCGGGGCGTGCCGCTGAAGAGGCTCCGCTTGCGAGGGCTTCTGGTGGTTCCACGGCTTCCCCCCCTCCTCCTCCTCCTCCTCCTCCTTCTCTTCTCCCGCCGCCGTTGGTCTCCTCTCCTCGCGCCGACCCATCCGGCGCCGGCGGCGCCGCCGCTTCCTCCGCTGCCGGCGCGGCCACTTCCTCCGCCGTCGTCACCGCTGACGATGACGCCGCAACCGAAGACGACGACGACGACGCCAACGTCGACGCTGACGGCAACGCCATCACCGGGGTCGTGGGCCTGATCGCCCCCACCGCCGCCGCCGCCGCCGCCGCCGCCGTTTCCTCTGACGCGCCCGCGTTAACGGCTCCGCCTCTAGCGGCTGCTGCTGCTGCACCCGCTCGTTCACCGTCGGTTTCCTCTCCTCCGGCGACCGCGGCCGCCACCGCCGCTGTGGATCCCTCCAAGACACCGATGTCGCCCGCTCCTGCTGCCGCCGCCGCCGTCGCCGCTGAACCGACGGCGACGGTTTCAGGCGCCGTACGCCCGGCGGGTCCGGCAGCGGATCTTGCTTCCGCTTCTCCGTCTGCCTTGGGTGGTGCTGCAGCATTTGCTGCGGCGGGAGGGCCCTCCGCAGGGCCTGAAAGCGGCGGCGCCTCCAGCGACGCGCTTGGCAAATACTGCCCCTGCTGCTGCTGTTGTTGTTGGTTCTCGTCTTCCTCACCCTTGCAGCTGCTGTTCCCGTTGGCGTTCCTGGGGTCCAAGACCTTCTCCTCGATGCAGCCGCGCTCCTCTTTGCTCTCGGCAACCGCTAGCCGCGCGAGGGAAGACGGAGAAGCCGCAGGCGAGCGGAAGGGGGAGGAGGAGGAGGAGGAGGAGGAAGAGCTGCCGCTCGACGACGACGAGGACAGCAGGGACGACGAAGAAGCGGAGAACGACGAGCCCAGGACACGGGAGGAGGCCGACCCGTAGGAGATCACGGACGACGACGACAACGACGCTCGAAACGAACGGTGGGCTTTCGCTTCACCAGCAGCAGCAGCAGCAGCAGCAGCAGCAGCTGCTGCTGCTGCTGCTGCAGGAAGGCCGTTCGCCGCCGAAGGAGCTTCGCCGCTCGTTTCACCAGCGCTGCCGTCAACGACGCCTCTAGCCTCCCGAGCGTTTGACGCTTCAGCGGCCCGCAAAAGTTCGGCCATGGTTGGGGCAGCCGCCTCCGCGGCGTGGTGCGGTGCCGCTTGCTGCTGTCCGATCTCCGGTAGCACGTCTCCGCCGCCGCCGCCGCCAGCGCCGACCTGCGCCATCATCATCAACATCGTCGATATCAGCTACCGATAAGACACAATCAAGTAGCATCCTCGTCTCTGTGGGGGATGTTCGTGGTACGTAGGGTACGATACTGGGGGCATTTGCGTGTGTGAGGGGTATGTATGCGTTTGGGGGTCCAAGTGCGGGCCGCCCGGAAGAGCGCACGCACGCAGTACTTGCGCACACGCTCTGTTCCTGCAATCATACATGTTCTCTATTCTTCATCAGCCGTTCCTGGGATAACTTATAGTACCTGGACTCAACCATCGCTTAGGGCGGTGGCGCCTCTAGCACGACATCTCATAGCCCATTCCGGAGGTGTTATTTGTACCAGTGAGAGAATGGGGGCATAGAGTTGAATGTTTCGGGAAAAGCTACAGCAGGGGGAGCTGTTACCGTTAACTTTGCTTTGGTATTTTCTGGGCATTGCATAGGATGGAAGATTTGGCATGTTTCGGTGAGTAATGGTGCGCGGGCCTTCGTGCTTCCCGATGCTCGTTTTTATTGGTCAAAAAAGTTGAATGGTTGTCTTGTTCAGAGGGGTTTTCGTGTGTCACCGTCCCGACGCTGTTTTCTGACGTAGCGCTGACGCTTGCCGGGTTCGGTTCCTTCTTTGAGGACGAATACTCTGTCGTTGACGGCTTCAGATCGCTTACAATGACGAAGGTTCGTGAGTATACTGATGGAGGCGCTTTGAGTTGAACGCGTGGCTACACAGCTTGGTTGAAGATGTTTCCTCAAAGTGGTGATATTTTTGTATTGGTCAGCTTTTTAAAAGTAATCGTGAAGGATGTCAATATATCGTCAACACATCGTAGCAAGGGGGGCGGGCTGTTTATCGTACCTTGGGCATTCTGTTTGTGAGGGGTATGAATGTATGCGGTTGTGTGTCCAAGTGAAGCCTCCCCGAGAGAGCGCACACGCGCGTGCTACTGTATTACCAATGTAGCAATATCAGGTTGTCGTGTTGTGTGAGTGTCCTTACGCACACGCTCTGCTCGTGCATACCACCAAACCCGGTGTAACACGTTGCAGCTTATCATGATAGGTCCGAAAGCTACGCATTTCTCACATCAAGAAGTAGAAGGGTCACCGAAGATACCAGAAGGGTCACCGAAGATATGCACCACCTCCAAAAAATAACACCTCTTGTCACCTATAGTAGGCTAAACGTCAACATTTCACTCCATGTCGTCTTGTGTGGAACACTGCACTCTGCTAAAGGAAAAGAAACGAATTTCCTCGGAGGTATGTAACAAGCCGCTGCTGTGACAAGCAAGTCAGGCGCGACAACGGCGCTGAACCAGGCGACCTATGATACATACCATATGGCAAACGACTACAGCAGTATAGTCCTATTGATAGATACAGCGAGAAACACAGGCAAATGCGGTTTGATGCTATAGCTCGTAGGGCAACCTTTTCGCAGCATAGCTTGCGTTCGCCGTGTGACAAGACGCTCTTCTACGTAGAGACTTCCAACACAACACATGCACAAAAATGCGAGACAGAGGAAATCTTACTGCGCGACCCTGGATCGCAGCTCTAAAGTCAGTAGTCTAAGCAAGTTGACAGGGATATGTAGGAACGGTGCACGTCTTTTATGATATGGGTCTGCGCGCGCTCATCTTCCTCTTGTGCGTTCCTAGCCCACTGCACGGGTAGGTGCCCCCCCCCCCCCCAAGGCATACGCCGAGGGACCATACGCTACAACCGGCGTTGCGTCGTGAGCTATAACTGCTGTACATGTGCGGGTGCGGGGGTGTACATCGAAATCCTAAATTATTCACAGGTTGGGATGAACACCATCGATCGAGAGCATTTCATTTTGAGAACAAGAGTTGGCGTAAACGGCGCCAAAAAAGCAAAAAGGAAGCTCCACTTCAGTACTGCGCACGGAAAAGGGGAAGGACTTTACAAAATGACCGTTTTCACGTGGTAGGGGAAAATCAACGCAATCATGCACCGGTCCAGAGAAATTTCCCGTGTGATCGACTGGCCCGCGGATCGGAGCTCTTCTCGTTGCCCCAGCTGCAGGCCGCAGGGTACATGGGGATTGATCGGCGCTCTTGGCTTCTCCGGCGTGGGTACAAGTACATATTCGCAACGCAAACGGGCCAGGTCCATGCTTTTCTGCACGCCCCTCGTGCAGTACGGAATACGGCTGTTGATCGGACCTCAATAAGACCGACATTGCTTCTCTCGAGAGCGTGCCAATGAGGGTGATTGCTGCTCGCTCCCGTGTGAATACTGTATCAGCGAGCCAGCGGACCCCTGTAAGTTGTTGTCAAGTGATGGCATGTTTTCCCGCAATTCCACACCTGCCGGGTCATCCGCGCGTAGTCACGACGTTCATCTCCATCGGTACCCCCGCCCTCGCCCTCGCCCGCCATGGCCACCAAGCCCGCACACTACGGAGGAACCCGCCACACCTCTTCCCCTCAAGGGTCCCGCTGCGGCCTCTTGGGTGTATCCTCGTCTAATGGGCGCTGAAGACGGCGTGCAGCAGCAGCAGCGGCAGCAGCAGCGGAACAATGTTGATTTTGTAGCCACCACGCCAAACCAATTTTCAACGCGGCACTGCTGCGTATCTTCAAGAAGCCAGTTAGGCTAGACACGGCTTGATCCTCTCGACAGTCTTGTGCCCCTGTTGGAGGTGTCGGGACCCCCTCCCAAACCAGCTGAAACGTTGCAACGGCAGCTCCAGCTGGTGCTGTGTACCTGCCTGTGTGGTCCGATGCTAGAGGGAGCTCCGCAAAATGAAAAGCACTTGATAGGTATCTGTTCTTGTGTGCGAGCTCCCCTATGGAATGGTCAACAGGTTACAAGGATGGGTTAACGGTTGCACTTCACTTCTTGTGTCTCCTGCTGCGTGTGCAGTTGAGAGAGTGTACGTGGGTTTGGGTAACTGCGAGGCGACGACGAGAAGAGATGACGTCGCCACCTCCTCCGCCTCCGCTGAGGTTCTCGTCCTACTCCCTCCTGGAGGTGAGCTGTCGGAGCATTGGGTGTGATGCTGTGGTCATGTCTACCGTTCCACGATCGCGCTCTCGCCGAGTGTTGTGCTGTCTCCCGTGGGTGGGACAGAGCTCTCACCAGCAAGGCGTGCTTGGTAGTCGTATCGAACGAACTTTCCCCTCGAACCATTGCCTTCTGTGGCGAGTCCCCGCCGCTCTATGGTTGCTAGCTCACTGCTGCTCTGAACATCAGTCCGTGATTTTGCGGAGATTTGCAGGAGGGTAAGGTTCACACACACACGAGCGGACACCCTTTTGCAGGAACACACCAGAGAGTGCTTGTGACCCACTCCTTTGGTTTAGGAATGTGTCCAGCAGTGACTACAATGTAGACGGTGTGTCGAGTTTTCAGTGATAGATGTGACCACGTGGCCACCTAGACGCAGCACCGAACACAAGCCGCAAAGTCGGTGCCCTGCTGTATCACCCGGTTCCGCCGCACGACAGCAGCGTTTGACATTTAGACTACACAGCTGTATTCCGCGGAGGGATATTCTGTGCGTACATCATAGCCTGGTATGTGTCTACATCTGCGTTCTGTGCGTGTTTCCTGTTCCAGCCATGAGCATACTCG
>FN649729.1:2908700-2935354 GCA_000310025.1 Ectocarpus siliculosus | reverse complement strand
GGATTGGGACCGGGGGACAAGGGGGGGGGGGGGGGCTTCCACGGGGGGGGGGAGGCGGGGGGGGTTGCCCGTCCCGGGTTTTTTTCCTTTTTGGGGGGGGATTTCCCCGGGTTGAGCCAGAGGGGGGGGGGGGGGGGGGGGGCACATGTGTTTGACTTGACGTGGTGGAACACGACAGCGGTGGAACAAAATAGATGCATGGATTGGGTTCGGAGCAAGAGCTGTAAGCTATTTCCAGTTTCCCCGCGCCCCGCGAGAGCCAACGACGTGTGAGGTGCCACGCTTGTCTACCTCCGCAATAGAACCTTCTGACCTCTGCCAGTGTAGGACAAGGGCAAGAGAACCTTGCCATGGGGCCCCTGGCCTGTTCCCACGCCGATTCTTGTCGTGCCTCATCCGTTGCAAAGCAATGCTGGCGCATGAAACAGAGAGACACTCACAACGGCGCACCAAAATATGTCTTGTCTAAACTTGGTTCGGATCGTTGATTGTCCCCCGACTCCCGAAGCGGGAAGTTATGTATCGATACGATGGATAGGATAAGGGGAAGGTTTTTGAGCTACCTTTGGCACAAAGTAGGAAGGAAGGATTAACCATCGTCGGTGATCGGTCCTGTGGGAACAATGCTCTGCCCTCTCGAGGACGCGTGGTCAATGGTCTAACCGCTAAGGCATGCAAAACATCAAGAGTACCCCCCCCCCCCCCCCCTCATCGCTGTGCACGCCGACAGCATGGGAAACCCGACGAACTCGGTCGGCGGCAACGGTCTCGGCCGTACCCACCACCGACTCGTCACCGGCCGGGCGGACCCTAGGACTTCGCTGGCGCTCTACTTCGGCGGCCCTCCGAAGCCAAAGAATAAGACGAAGAAGCGAGCGGCGGCGGCGGCGGCGGCGGCGGCGGCGGTGGGAAGTGTCTCGCGAAACGAGGAGGTGAGGGGATGATGAGTGCAAGCACGGGCTGGTGATGATGATGATAGTGGTCGTGGTGGGGGTGTTGGTGTACTCATGTAGACGCATGCTGTAGTCGATAGACCTCGCATCCGTACAGTGCCCGGGACGGAGGAACGATTATGTTCGCCGGCCCAGGCTCTTGTGTTTGACAAGGGTGAATGAATCAGAGGCTGGCCACCAACCCTCGACGGGAAAATCGCGTTGGGCCTGGACGCCTGAGTCATATTGGGTCTGTTTTTTCATGGTATAGTGGCGGCGAGATGCCGCTCGGGTGCTGATTGCAGCGGCCCGAAAATAGGTAGAGCCAGACCAGACCACAATGCGGCGGCGTCGGCGGTGATTGATTGCCTTGGGAGTATGAGCGGGGACGGCCGCACGTGCTTGGCGTGAGTGTTAGATTCCCTGTAAGATGCCCTGTACCAAGTCGGCGTAGGTCCGAGAGGTTTGGCCCAAACCCGTGGCAGGTGGTGGTGGTGGTGGTTGTACACAAAAAGAGCAATGACGACAAAGGTTTCCAAGCGGGCTAGGGGGCAATGATGCTGAAAACGGAGTTGGTTGGTTTCCTGGGGGTGTCGTTACGTTTTTTTTGTCCAGGAAAATACTTGGAGAGCGAAGGGAGAGAGCGAGATAGAGAGTGTGAGAGAGAAGGGCGAATTAGATGGTTTGTTTTTTGTTGCTAAATTGGTTTTATCACCTCTCTTATGACCTATCAAGCGATTCGTTCGCCTCACCCCCCCCCCCCCCCCCTATGGCAGGATGAGCACGTTGTGTTCCAGTTCGTCATCCGACGTTCGTCGCCGGCAGGCGACGGACGGATAACTCGAGTCGTGACCCACCGCCTGCCGGTCACCGACGACGGGCACGGGTTCCTGCAGGTGTGAGTGAGTGCGACGCGCGCACGCTTTTCGAACTAGCCGTAAAATACAGCAGTAGTACTTGCAGCCTTGGCGAGGATACTGAGCTTGGTATTGGAAAATGTACATGCGTTGAAAGAAATACTGTTGTTGTTTTTTTCCCCTACCCAGATCATCCAATGTTGTAAGCATTGGGTTTGGTTGGGTGAGGCCTCCCGCACCGGCCAGTGTTTCCGCGCAATACTTTCTTGTTGGTTGTCTCATGTACCATACTTCGTTGATAACTTTGACCACACTAGCCTGCCCCGAAGCTATTCGGTCTCGTGGTGTAGGTAATAGCCGCTGCGGATGTACCAGCATGGTTTCACCATGCAACACTAAGTAGGCTGCGAGCTAGCCAACAGGCGAAGGTGGCTGCTCTTTCCCACCCAAACTTTCTTGTTTTCCGCGGCGAGCACACGGAGAAAAGTCGCCTGTGGAGTCGGCCGACAAATACGTAACCGCAGTCGAAGGGGATGGGCTTAGTAGGGCCTACGGGTTTTGGGTTCGGGGGTAGGGTCAGGGTGAGGGTTAAGGGTTACCTCTCTATTTCACGTATACAACGCTTAGTGTCCTCGGCAAGGCGGTCCGCAAAGTTAGCCCAAGACTCCCTGCGGGTTGGTGGTTTTGACTTTCCCCAGCGTAGCGGGGTCCGGTGTTTTCCGTAACCCGTAAGAGAAAAACAAAACAACATAGAGGTACCATTATTGCCGTCGGTTCCGGGAGTGGAGTCGTGGAATGCTGCTTCTGCTGCTCCTACTGGCCCTGCTGCTGTTGCCGTTTGTTGTTGCTCGGTTTTGGTGTATGTTGTCGCCAGAGCTGCTGTTGTTGCTGTTGCTGTTGCCGTTGCTGTTGCTGTTGCTGTTGCTGTTGCTGTTGCTGTTGCTGTTGCTGTTGCTGTTGCTGTTCCTGCTGCTGCTGCTGCTGCTGCTGCTGCTGTTGTGATGCCGGCCTTTGAATAAGCCCCCTCGTGTGCACGCCCCCCCCTCTTATCGCCTTCTCCTCCTGCTCCTCCTCCTCCTGGACCAGACCGTGGACCCAGAGGCGTTGTCGGTTCTCATCGGAAAGGAGGCGGTTTTGCGAGCCACGTTCGGGACAGGTGCGTAGCGGAACATTACGCTGACCGCCCCCCCCCCCCTCTGTCTGACAGGTGCTGTGCTGTTTTTGGTGCGATTCCGCATGCGTACGACTGCTACACTGGTATGGTGTGTCGTTGCTGTTGTTTCACCCCCTCTTACCGCCTTTGCACAGGCAACCCAAGTACTGATACTGTGGATAGCTTTGGATGCTTGCATGCAGATGACCACCAACGTCAACATCAACGTGCCAACCTCGACATGAACATGAACACACGACAGAGAGCGGCACGAACCAGCACGAGGTGGAGGAGGCGCGCGTGGCCGTCGACACCGTCGTCCAGGAGATTAGCTCGCGCTTCCGGGACTTCCGGAAGAGGCAGCCCGCCGCTGCCGCTGCCGCTGCCGCCGCCGCCGCCGCCCACAACAACAACAACAGCTCGCCGTCGTCGACAACACCGGTCTCGACGAGACCGGAACTATCGCCGCCGCTCCCCGCCGCCTTGAGAGGGAGGGGGTCCGGCGGCGGCGGCGGCAACGGTAGCAGTGGCGGCAGCAGCAGCGGCGGCGGCGGCGACGTGGGTCCGCCGTCGCTGGCCGACGCAGAGGGGGGAGAGGCCGGGGGATTCTCGACGATTGCGTCCCCGCCCTTGTCGGGGTCATGTACCGACCCAAATTCTGCGCGCGCGGCAGCAGCAGCAGCAGCAGCAGCAGCAGCAGCAGCAGCAGCGGTAGACGACAGCGGCACCAGCAGTAGCAACGGCGGCGGGGCGGCGGCGGGGGCGGGGGGCGGGTGGGGGATCGGCAGACCGGAAGATGCGGTCTTCCCGCGGGAGTTGGGGCGGCTGCCTCGGCAGCTGTTTCACCTGAGGAGGGGGCCGCTGCTGGGCCCCCTGCTGCAAAACTCGGACGACCCGCTGTGCCTGCGGCACCTGTTCCTCAGGGGCGCCCTGGAGGAGTGCCTGAGGATGATGGAGCCATCGCTGGTGTCCTTCAAGGTGCGTCACCGCCGTTCCTGCTGCTGCTGCTGCGCCTAGGGACGTTTTATTAATGTGGTGTGCGGGTTTTTCTAGAGGAGATACATGTATGTATGTTTCGGTCAAGGATTTTTTTTTTTTGCGGTGGGGGACGTTTTTTTTCTGGGGGGGGGGTGCTCAGGTTGGTATCTATTTAGAACTCTCAAAGGATATCGGTGAAGAGCGAAGGCGTGGCTTTACTTTGCACGCACCCTCTCTTAACGGACGGCGTGATGGACGATGGGCGTGTCCGTCTCCGTGGAGGTAACCTACGGTAGCACGGGTTGAGTTGTGTCTGAAGTTGTACTTTTTGTTGTTCTTGCTGTTGTCGGGGTTGTCTTGACCGCTGAGTGTCCACTCTAGTCCTGCCCCCCGTAACCATCCCCCAACATTCCGCGCGAGACAAAGTTAAAGATGTTCCACACCTCGCGCAATAAAATCCCGCGGTATTTCCTTTTGATGATGAGCGGGCGATTTTCGCCCAGCCATCCAATCAAGCAAGGAATTGGTATGATTGATTGACCCGCCCGCGGAAAACCGTGACCTCGTTCATGACCCGCACAGGCTACAGAGGCACTCGCGTGCTTGACGGCCGCTGGCAACGGCAGCGGTGGCGACAGCGGCAACACGGCTAAGGAAGGTGTGCCGACAGCGTCGGCGTCGGCGGCCGCGCCACCGTTCCCGTTCTCGCGTGTCCCAGTGGAGACGCTGGCGATGCTCGCCGACAGAGTCCTGGTAAGATTTACAGACTCCCGAAGAACATGGCATGTATCGTAGCAGTGGCAGCTCGGGGCACCACAGAAAAACGGCCGCTGTTGAGGCGCCTGTCTGCTCCAAACCTTCCCCCCTCACCCCCACCCCCGGTTTTCCCCGCATTACCTTTCACGTACCCCCCAACTAAATACTGTCAGACGTCCAAGGGCTCCCACCCAATACGGGGTCCGCAGATGACTTTTTTTTTGCCCGTCGGATTCCCGGCGCGTCGACGAACAACAAGCGTGTCCCCGCTCCATCCCCTTCTGTGCTCGATTTCTATTCCAATCGCTCTGCGAGTTACTCCGACCTCATCACGTACACACGGCGAGAGGGAGAGAGATCACGGCCTTTAGAATTTTGTTTTTTCGGTTTTTTGCCGCACTGAGACTGACGTCCTCTCATTGGTCAGTCAATTAGCGCGGTCGATGCTAGTGGTAAAAAAACACACACACACACACACACACACACACACATGTATATGATGGCCTTTACAAGCATGTTGTGTTCTCAACCGCACTAAGACTGGCGACTTTTCATTGGTCAGCCGGTTGTAGCGCGGTCGATGCTGCTACTCTTGACAACAAATGCAAACAAGCGATTTTTGCCTCAAAAGAACGCCCGGCAACACGCATTTTGATTGATGTGTGAACATTGCATGACGCTACACGTACGGTGCGATGAAAAATGAAAGGTGTTAGACACACACGACCGAGTGTTCGTGTGGAGCGGGTCCGCCGTGTGCGGGCCCGAGTTCGAGGCCGTGCGAGAGGCGTGCAGGGGCGTTTTTGCCGGAGAGGCGGGCTCACGATTTCCCTACGCGCCCGTGGTTTTCCTGAAGGTGTGTTGCTTATGTGGGCGGAGTGGGTGCGTGACTGTCGGCGTTTTATTTTGAGAAAAATTACGGTGTGGGGACACGGCAGGGAGGTTTTCGGTCCGATTTCGTTCTTTTTCGTAAATCGTGTTTGTGTTTTTCGAACGTTGTTTTGCGCTCGTTCCGACTGCGAGTAACCTTGGTAGAAACTTTGCTCTCTAGCTTTCTCCTTTTTTCCGTTCTTGTTCACGCTCTTATGATCGTTTCGTTTCGTTTCGTTATTTTTGTTCACGCCGCCCTTGTTCGTCGCGACTGCTGTTTTCCGCGCAAAAAACAAACGAAAAAAATACATCAGGACGGAACATCTTGGTCGCGCTACCTGACGTCGAGGCTAATCCCTTCCCACAAGGACCCCGTGGAAGAGCAGCTCAGGGGTTTCCCTAACCTGGCCGGCGTTCCCGAGGCGGAGGTGGAGCAGCTGAGGGCCAAGCTTCCCCCCACCGACGACGAGAGCTACCGCGAGTTCTTCTGGGATGTTTGCGATCCCAACTTCCAGTAGCGACGGGAAGAGAGAGAGAGAGAGAGAGAGAGAGAGAGAGAGAGAGAGAGAGAGAGAGAGAGAGAATAAGAGCATGCCAATTCACAACGCAGCTTGCCTCAGGCAACCGTGCTTATCCTCAAATAATATGTTGTCGTTGGGTGTGCTTTTTGTGGCGACAAAGAGAGAGAGAGAAAGGAGAAAGCCAACATCGAGAATGTGTTGGCATGGAGTCGGCGGCGAGTTATTCCGGCGGCTCTCTGTGTTGGCTTTCTGCCCGCCGGCGAGAACAATGAGCCGCCGAAAACACGACTGTAGTATTTTCCCTTCAGCAACGCTCGGAAGCATAAGCCAGGCCCGACAGCCTTGAGTTCGGCGTTTTTTTTGCCCGAGAGATGGCATGAACGTCGAGGAGAGGGGTATGTGGGGCTGGTAAATGGTTGTTTTGCGTTGGTGTGTGCATAGCGTGCGGAACTCTCTTGAGGTCCCCAGGGTAAATTTTGCTTCGAAGGTACAGTATGTTACAAGATTTGGATGGATGATAACAAGGCCCCAGCCGGTGGGTAGGGCGCCTATGCACACGACGCACAGATTTGTGCAGCCAGTTAAGGGCCTCCTTGTTTTTTGCCGGAGGTAGAGGGCTTGCTAATATTGTTCCCTCTTTAGGGGAGTCAACAAGCACTCGGCAGGTTGTAGTGTCGGGTGGGGTTGATGTTCTTTCGGCGCTTTACGCACCTCTGGTAACAGAGTTGGAATATTAAATTGACGTTTCTTGATGGGGGACCGTGAACGACCGTGTGCGTTTATTTCATTTTGTATAACTGCGTATGAATACCATAGTATTCTTCAATGCTGGGCTTCGGTGAAGACGCATGGCGACCGCGCCACAGCATGGCGTATGAGAGCTGGAGGTGTTTTTCTTCCCGGAGCTCGTCGGTTGCAAGACTGTGACAAGAAATCCGCGCACCGAGCACAGTACACGCGTGTGCCACAGACGACATTCACTGCAAGAAAAACGGAAAGTTCTGTACCTCTTGAAGCAGAGCAAAATCGTTCGTTGTGCTCTCGTTCGCGAAGAAACAAAGGACATGGCCACGGCAAAACGGACCTTTGTGCATGGAAAAAGTCCATGTCCCACGCAACGCGGCCGAAGCCATATGTACAGTAGTACCCCGCAAGCTACCCGCGGCGGCCCAGTGACCTCGAATCTACTACTATTTGGTCTGTTGTGAGACGAACAGCGGCTGCTGGGCTTTCACCCATCCAAGGGTCACGCTTATGGATGATAGCGTTGGGTCCGAGGGTTCAGGCCGGGTGGACCTACGGTGTGAAACACAGCCCAAGTGAGGTACTCTCTCCACCAGGCGGGCTGGCTGAGAGGGAGCAAAACTTTCACTGCCATGCCATTCTATCGAGAGCAGTTTCATTCACTCGATGTGATGCCGTTGAGAACTCACTTCGTGTGCTGCAAAAATGTATGTTTCCTTTGACGGAAAATGTATGAATCCCTCCACACCCTCACTACCACTACTGCTATCGTTTCCTAGTCGTCTGCAAGATTGAGTCGCAGAGCGCAGCTAAATGATGCGCTTGTCGAACAAATGACGTTACAAGACCCTAAACTATCAGCATACCGTGCATGGAGCTATCTCCCCACCATTCACACACCAACTATGAAAATCAGGATGGATAATGCGAAAGTTTGGGAGCCACAACAACACGTAAGTAAGTTTTGGCGCGCCCTGCAGTGAAAACAAGGACGCCGTTTCGCTTGTTCCTTCATCATGTGGATCCCCACGCTCTCGCGACCGATCTCGTGAGGCACGGCGCCGCGAAGTTGAAGCCGGCGGGGTTGTGAACCCTTACGATATCGCCGGGTGAGCACTCCTCGAAGCAGGCCGTGTCGGACCACATCTTGCAGCCCTCGGCCTCGCGGAACTCAAAGTTTCCCGAGTGCCGATACTGTCGAATCCTGATTACGGGTAACACATTAGTGCACAAACCGTGCGAAGACGAAAGTGCCGTACGTACCGTGCGAACGAGGATAAGTCGCGTATCGTATGTATTTTTCGATTGTTTGTCTGCGATACACCGGATGGTACGGATGCATTAAAAGCAGGTGTGAAGAAGAAGAACATCTTGCAGTCTATGATCGGCGAAAGAAGATGATCGCGAAGCTAACTTGATAAGGACCCTATTTAGTGCGTTCTGGTTCTGTGTGACGGAATCCACGATTCATTGTTTCCGGGCATGATCGGTGCCGAGGTAAATGAGCGTATGAATTTTTCACTAAGCCTCAAGCTAAGGTGCAGCTGGGGTGAATCGATGCATGCTGTAGATCCGTTGCGAAACCTGTATCAGACCTAAAGACACACTCCATTCTTTGGCGCTAGTTCTTCTAGTGCGCAACAGATAGCTCTGCACCTCTGCAGACTACGATACAATCGATTTAGAATGCAGCGGTTGTTTCTAGCAGACGCATGATGTTACCTGCGGATGGGGTCTTTGGCCAGCCTGTTGTGGGTTGGCAGGAGCGGGCTAGGCTCTCGCTCTTTCAGCGCCCACAGCCGGCCCTCGACCTTGAGCTTTCGGATCCACTGCTGTTGCTCTTTCTCCCTCTGGGTCATCCAAGCAAGAGTCATTCGGTCGTCGTTACTCGAGGTCACTGCAATTGTTGTTGTTGTTGTTGTTGTTGTTGTTCTTGCTGAATACAAGGCCCGCCGGTTCCGTACAGAAAAACAGCTACCTCGACCAGGCGGTAGAGGTAGTAAGCAGGGGTCATATGCAGGCGTGGCAAAGTGTTTCCACCTGTCTCTGATCTCGGACGTACTCGCTCAAGATTGAGAGGCTAGGATTTTAACCGGGTGTGATGCCGTGTATCACCTATCGAAAGAGGCCTGATCACAAGAAAGTGCATCCAACATCAGGGACAATGACGTGGAGATGCTAAGAGACTAAGTCGCACCAAGAAACCCAAGACATTTACAATAACCAGCACAGCAAAGCCGGATGCGAGGAGCAGGAAGTAGGGAACCCTTTTACTCCACTCGGAACCTGAATCACAACGTGTATGTTATTGGAGGAGAAGGGGGAAGAGTACCGCTCTAAAACCAAGTGGCTCGTGGAAAAATACTTTTCTATTTAGGTGGAAAGCATGCTTGGGTGCTGTTGTCGCCAGACCTGTCCCTCTCCACCCCCGGAGGTGTGTGGAGGTCAGCGCATGCACCACCGTCCAAACGGGAATACATTGAATGGCACTCATTGTCCACACGGTTATTATCCGACCCATTTACATGGCGTGGCGCTCTCTGTCTGATTTATCTCAAAACAGCCAAACCATCACCACCTCTCACCCACGTAATGTCATAGGGTATGGGGGCAGCCAGGGCAAACCGAAGATCCCTACGTTAGATGCTCGCGTTCAGACGGATGTAGATTAGCGCCCGAGAGGTTAGGATAGAAACAACACATCATCCGATCAAGGGTATTGAGCCAACTCTCCCTTCGAAACCCCACCTGCTCGGGAGCGGTGTAGTTTCTTAACGTGCCGTTTTTCCTGGCAGTGGCGAGCTTGCAAGCTGCTTCGTACTCGTCGCGCGCCCGCCGCCGCTCTCGAGCGTTACACTTTGAGAGTCAACGTTAGTGTGGGAAAAGCAACAACACGATAGCATCGGCAACATAAAGAATATGGCGAACGTGGCATGACAACTGAGAAAGGAAAGGTAGCACGGGTGAGGACAGATATAGCCAGTAACAGAAATGAAAGACCTTTTGGGTGGAAAGGGGCCCAACTCTCGCCATGACACACCCGATGTATCCTGCACGGTTTCGTGGGGTGTGTGTCTGTCGGACACCACGTGCTAGAGGGTTGCTTTCTCTCGGAATGTAAAAGAAAATATTATGATGGTCCATTGCTGTGGGGAGATGACAACTCCTCGTTTCAGATTGTGGCATGCGCAGGAAGAAGGAGATCCAGTACGTGTTTTTGCCGGTGTTCTCTCGTGGTATGAAGGTGTGTACAAGAGCGATCCGGTAACACGACTTCCACTCCATCGTGTATACCCACACCCCGGCCTTGCCTCGCACGATGTTGAGCACCGATCGACAAAGGCTTCAGACAAGGGCAGCCATTCGAAACCAACGCAGGAACTATCTCCGAGAGATTCACACACAACGCGTCATACACATGCACACACCTGAGTGGACGGGTTCCAGCGGATCTTGCCGTCGAGTCTCTTGTTGGAAGGCATTTCCTCGATTCGTTTCGGGTGCTCCAGGGCGTTGTCTGGGTATTTCGCCCTCAAGATCCGCCTCCTTGCCGCCTCCTCGTTGGTGACTCCAGACACCTGGAACTGAACGAAAATCGCCCCGGCGTGTCTCGCTTGTGGGAATCTTGGGGCACCCACAGGGGCGGCGAATGACGCTATTCTACTCCAGACCGTTTGTACAGCCGCTGGTCCGCCCAATTTCTGAGCAACTTGCTGCAAGAAATTCCACAACGACTGCGTTGTGGGTGTGCGGAGCTACAACATACCCCGGTTGGTTCTCGGTGAACCAAATCACTGGGAGGAGGATGCATTGGGTTGGGCTACGGAATGGACACTTCGTGTATTGGTCCAAAGGCAAGGGTACGCGGTCTGGCGTATTCGGATACAGGTAGCCTCGCCCCCAAGCAATTCATTTTTCAGCTGATCGTCAATGTTTGGTACAGTATCGAACACCGGGATCATCCCCCCGGTCGCACAGATTGGCGAAACACGACAGCAGCGAGTACTCCTGTGCCGCCTTTAACAGCACGGCTTTCGTAACCATCCATTCCACGTGTATACCGCCTCTCAAGCAACACGGCTTTGGTAGCCACCCACTCATTCAGGCAACTCATTCCACGTGTACGTAGGGGTTCACCACAGAACCGGACATTGACGCAGCTGCCTATACAATGCCGCCTTACAGAGGAAAGAAACCGAAACCCAGGACGCTGACTCGTGTAGCGGTGCAATACTTCGGTCTTCTCACGTGGGACAGAAGAGGGTATTATAGTTTTTCATCCCCGAACCCCGGACAGGGGCAGTGACAAAAATGTAAAAACCTCGCTCACCATGTTTGACTTTGGCACGGGGTCGGGACTCTTGGGCGGCAGTACCTCCGCGCGGTAATTGTACTGATAGGGCTTGCCCGGGTCGAGCTCGGAGTTGCTCTTCGTTCTGGCGAACTTCATCCGGGTGGGATCGAGGGTCACGCTCGAGGACCAGCCGGGCGGCCTCCCCATTCGGAGAATCCTTCTCTCCTTCCACTGTTCGTTTTGTCGATGGCATGCTTGTTGTTCGTAATAATGTTGTTGTTGAGCGAGTATTTCTTCTACACAGTGAAGGGTGGATGGGTGGAGTGTTGAGGGCGCCAGGTTGTTGTCTTGAGTTCATGTCGCTCGCTTTTGGTTTTTGTGAATAATGCATTAAGTGGGTGGGACAAGGGATCGATCCGTGTGAAGCAAGTGACACACGTTTTCTTTGGGATGGTACTTTTGATGTCCCACCAAAATCGATTAATTGAGTTGAATGTTTCGATGTCATATAATAGGTCTTTGACGATTCACACGTATCACGACCAAATCGCTTGTGTAGCTGAGCTACAGTTTGCCGATGCACATTCTTGCATGATAACTAACTCGAAATATCGTGGTGGAGATTCACTCGTGTACAAAGTCAACCACGACGTTGTGAAGCATAGTCTAACCCTGTTGCCGTTGACTGCAACAGTCCATCTGCAGTACAATAAAACCTAAACAACGCGCCGTACAAAGTCGAAGGACTCACCTCCTTGACTTCTTTCTTGCGTTCTCGTTTGGTGGCGGGTACATCGTCTCTGTGAAATACAGTCTGATCGCTGGAGAAGTTCTTGGGTCCCTTCACACTTCCAATCTGTGCACTCGAAGGGTACAGGTGCCGGGTGGGTTCATCAACGGCCGTCCATAGCAAGGTTACAAGTGGTAAGAACATTTCCGTCCGCAATTCGAACAGTGGCACCTGCTTAACGTGCACAAGGTACGCTGTGCGCTAGACCCAGCAGCTTCGTCACGTACGCATAAGGGGTTCTTGGCGATATCGGGCGTGGGTCCCACTTTGAGGGTAAAAGGGGTCACCTGGGCCGACACGTTGATGCCAGTCTCGTGAATCGTAAATATATGCACCGCACCTTCGACTGTGGTCTTATCTCGAATGGGTACAGTAGTTGTAGTCTTTCTGTGTTTGAACCTAATACTATACCTGGAACTTGGTCTTCAGGAATGGGCGACAAGATGACGTTGATGCGAGGGAGGACGCTCCGAGGTCGTTCAAAAGCAAAGCCTCAGTGTCGAGGGACGACCCACCGCCTAAGACAGACATGTTGGATCCACGACGCCCACGTTCTTGGGCGCAAAGTGCTTGACTGTTAGGTCCCCTACTGCTGCGCTGCTGCCGCTGGGAATTACGCCGCTCTCAACGGGTTACGCCGCAATAATAAAATTACGCCGCACCATGAACGACGTTGTGTGTTGTGTTTGTGCGAAGGTGTTGTGTTTGTGCGTAGAGTTGTGAAAATCGTTCGACCGGAACACGTGCTTGACTTCTCCCAGCACCCTATCTGTGAAGATTTCAAACGAACCCCTTCGGGCGTCGCCTTGGGAGAGTTGCATTCTCACGTCGAAGCGTGGTTGTGCCGCAATTTCGAATTTCGAAACTGTCAATCCTACACGTGTATACGAACTTGCAAACACACATCGCCCCGTGTGGGGGCTACGCGAGCAAACATCACAGCCCCGAAGCTGGTGTAGTCCGCAACTGCCTTGCCACATTAGTGTTTCGTCCGTGGTTGCTGTTCTCGACCGGGCAGTATCTCATGCAGCAAAGCTATATGTAGTGCCCTCGCTCAATCTCCGTAGTGTGATGCACCGCCTTTCCGGAGAGGGGAAGCGGCTTCCACCGGACAAGTCTACACATGACATCCATATCGAAGCAGAATGATCTGCAAGGAAGACTACAAGTGTCCCTTGCTGCTGAGGGTGGGCAACAGACCTGCTCAGCAACCGAGCAGTCCCTTGCAGAGTTCGAGGATGTTCCTGCCATCGCCGCCACTATCACTCCACGTGAGGACGCCCACGGCAAAAGACAAACGGCCACCGGGAGCAAGAGGCCCAAGTCATCAGAGCACTGCGTCGGAGGAGACCCCGGCTCTATAAGCCAGCGAGGCGGGCTGGAGAGTGGAAGCATTGGCGGCCCGTACGGTTGGTCGCCGAGTTCTTGCGACCGACACTTGAGGAGAAGGAGGAGGAGCAGGAGCAGATCGAGGGCGAACATCACCACCAACGCGCCAAAGGCTCTTGTGGATGGAGAGATGGAGGTGGCGCTAGCTGGAGGATCGAGGCTTGCGATGAAAGCTATGCGCGCTGTGCAGCAGGCCAATACACAAGTGTGCTATGCAAATCTTGAGGTGATTGAAAACTCGAAAAATGCTACTTCGGTATGCTGTTAGCTGTATTCGTATAGAATCTGGACTGACTCTGGCTGACATCCAACTATCGAGCGCAATGTGTGGGCGCTTCAACGGCACGGTTTTGGAGTGGAGCTCACGAAGTTTTCTAAGCTCGATGGTCGACCCTTCTTTAGACACAGCAACCGCGTACTCTTGTGCATATGCTTTCCTCCTCATTGGCGTCTCCCTCTCGTCTTCCGCTCACCCGACCGCGCGGCAAACAAAAATAGACAGCGCGGAAGGATATCGCGCTTGGGGTGGAACGCCAGAAATACAAGCGGCTAGAGGCGGACATGTACAGAAGCAGAGTTGAGCTCGCGGATACTTTATGCGACGTGGAAACGGACCGCGAGAAGCACGACAGCGAGATGGCACAAGCCGAGAAACGCGCCAAAGAGTTAGAAGTGGCTCTTCGTGCGGCTGATGAGGTGCAGTGCACACAGGAGTAGCAAGTGCGCGGTGTCTCGCATGCAGCGGGTCATCGTTAACGATTTTCGCTGGACACGAAGGTTCGCATTCTTCGGCATTTTTGTTGGCCTTGTGGTATTCCTTACCGCTCGCAGATATGCTGTGTCTAGCTATTGAAGTTGCCCTGTCTTATATCAGCGCAGAAAGTTGAAAGACAACCAAACCTTGGTCGTGCTCGGTTCAAACGGGACATGGCGTCCTTTCTACACCGACCCAGTGAAACTACGAACACTAGAAGTGAGAGGAATAGAATCGAAGCGAACATTCGTACGTCCCTCGCCTCTCTCTCTCTCTCTCTCTCTCTCTCTCTATCCATGGCTGTGTTTGCTTTCTCTGCTCGTTTCCTTTCGAATTGCTGGCCCCCTGCACCGTAGAGATTCCAGATTGAACGAGATGCCCTCCAACAGCCCGCAAGTGGCTCACGTTTTCCCTGTTCAGAGTGGTCAAGCAACCCTTGACGCCGTTCGACGTGGATCAATCCATGCTTTCCTTGTCAAATCCTAGGGTCCGTTCCTGCTGGAATACTTAAGAAGGTCTCAAGGAACCCGAAATGCTGCGAATCGTGTACACCGTGCCGTGCATTCCACAGGTGTTACGGCAGCTCACCGCCGAAACCAAGCAGAAGCGCTACGATGCCGAGGATCGAGAGACCTCCCTACGCGCCCGCCTAGTCGCCCTGGAACGCAGAGCTGAGGCGAGCGAGCGCGATTGCAGAAATCAGAAGCTCTCCACCTGGAGAACGATTACGCGGGAGACGGAGCGGGCCGCGGCCCGTGAAAGGTGCTTGTCCCGGGACTTCCAGCAGCAGACCAACAGCTCATGGCTTGTACGGCCCTCGCTCACCCAAAATGTCTTGTCTCGCCTTCAGTAGTCCAGTCTTTCTGTGTCCAGGCACAGTCTGAACTATTGCTCCAAAGAAACACCGACCAGCAGCGGACTCGTCGCCTCCCCAAGGTAACCCGCCGAGTCGATTTCCCTTCGTCACCGACAGTCTGTGCCCCTCTCAGTCTCCACCGTCTCGTGATCACCGAACAGGTATCGATTGGCAGCTTTCCTCCAGCGTTACGTTGTCGAGAACGAGTTCTTGCGGGCATCAAAGGCGAAGGCCGAGGAGTCCGCGTCGGACCTGCGCGAGACCCTGAGGCAGACGGAGGGGAAGCTGGTGAAAGCGCTGGCTGCAGCTCCCGCCCCCCTGCGCGGCCCCGAGACCCTCATGTCTAACGCCCGCAAGGCCACGTGGGCGATGGGAATGGCTAACGGGGGCGTGCAGGGGCAGGGGGGCGGCGCCGGAGCCGGCGGCGCTGGGAGGGGTCGCGCCTACGGCGGCCCGCAAGCGCGAGGATGTGGAGGAACAGGGGTAGGAACACCAGAAGGGCAGGCCGCTGCAGCTAGAGACCCGCCCGCGCAGCCTACTGCAGTTGCTGCCGTTTCGCAGGCGGAGATGGCCATCCGGCGCATGAAGGGCCAGGCAGGGGCGGCGCGCGAAAAGCACTCCGACTTTTCTAGTGGTGGCGGCCGTGGCGATAACGACAGTGAACTTGGTAGCTGGAGCGGTAGCAACTGGGGCCGGGGCGGGAAGAGCGCACAGAGGGCGGCCACCGCGAGCGTGCGGGGAGAGCTGAGGTACACGAGGGGGCTCGTCGCCGAACTGTCGTTCTTGCTGTCGGCAACCGAGAGCGAGCGGGACTCCCTCGCGTCTCTCGTGGTCCTGGCGGAGCAAAGGATGGAACGCCTGGTCTTCAGCCAGGAGGAGCTGGCCCTCAAGCTGGCGTGGGGAAACGTGTCCAGCATGGAGGAGCAGCACCGCTACGAACAGCGCCGGTTCAAGCAGCAGCAGCAGCAGCAGTACCTTCAGATCGACGGCGAGGGCGGAAGCTACGCGGGCACCGTAGAAGACATTTCGGCCGCGACGGGCCAGCAGCCGAGGCAGATCGAGGCCTCGGCTACTCTCGCGTCGGAAGAGGGCGGCGGCGGCGGCAACGACGTCCACCGCTCAACAGACGGCCGACACGAACCGGCGACAAATCCCGAGGGTGCACCGATTACAGCAGCCACCTTCGAGAAGAGCAGGGAAGCTCTAGACAAGCTCGAGCTTGGGCGCAGGGTGCGCGAGCTCGAGGTTCTCCTGGAAGCTACGGAGGCCGGGGCGCGAGAGATCGAGCAAGAGAACCGACGGCTGCAAAGCCTTCACGGCGGGTTTCCTCGGCCGTGGCAGTCCTGGAGCGGTGGCGAAGGCGTGGTCAGCTCAACGGCCGGCGACGATCCCTGCCGGCGGCACTACAGCGAAACCTCGAGGTCGAACGTGACTACATCAGGATCGGGCCGAGACGGAAGCCGTCGCCTAGACGGCGGCGATGAAAGTGGCCGGGAGGCAGCGGCAACAAGCAGGACCGATGCACGAAGCGGCCAGAGCAGCCGTGGCCACGGGGGAAACGGGCAGAATTCCGTGTCTCTGCCGATGTTGTCGGCGGCAGAGGTGGGTCGCGGCGGTGGCGAGAGCACTGGCACACGGGCGGGATCAGAAGCGACGGTGGTGGCGCAGACGGCAGAAGGTGCAGGGGTTTCGTTTTCAGAAACGACGGGGTGGGACTGGACCCAGGAGAGCGGTGCCACCTCTCGCCCTGAGGGTCGATGTCGACCCCGTTCATCGCCGTTTGCCCCGCAGAGACGCGGGGATCGCTCTTGGGAGAAGCCCGGCAGCGGCAGCGGCGGTGGCTGCGGCGACGGCACAGAGGGCGGAGGAGAAATCAGCAACGGCGATGAGGCAGCCTTCCTCATCAAGGGGCAGCTAGCTTGGGTCCTTGGGTTGCCTGCCGAAACTACGGAAACCCATCTCCTGGCCGAGGTCATGCACCTCGTGGTGGAGAGAGGCAGCGCCAACACCGACGCCGGCGTCTTGGAGGTCCAGCTCGGAAAGATGGACGAGCAGTCGCTGTCTCTCACTCGGCTCGCGGCCGCTACCATCACCTCGCACGTCGGGGGCGGCGGCTTGAATCGCGGGCATGCTGTTCTCGCAGGGGGCGGTTCTGGTGGGGGGCGGAGGCGCGGCGAGGGTCACCGAGGAAGCAACGGCGGCGGTCTCAACCTCGCCGACATCGGGTCCGGCTACTCGAGCAACGCATCTTTTCTCTCCTCCCTTTCTCACGCCGATGGCGGCGGCGGCGGAGGCGGCGGCGGCGACGCGGGGGGAGCAAGAGGCGGCAGGCGTGCGACCCACCTGCCGACCGCAGGCCAACAGCATGCGGACGGGGCCAACAACGCCACCAACGACGACATCAACCACGCCGTTGCCGCCCCAACGGCAGCAGCGGCAGCCCCTCCCAGGCCAAGAAGGACAGCGCCGGACAGGGGGGGTCGAACAGGCAACGACGTGGACGCCTCCGCCTCGCAGCAGGGGCCGGCGGGGAGAGACGGTGTCGGAGGGAGCGGTGCCGAAAGAAGAGACAGCTCGAAGTGTGTAGCGCCGGCGGCGCCTTCGGCAGGGGCGGCGACGGTCGGGGCGGGGAAACCGGTTGCTCCTTCTAGCACCGCGGACGGATCTGGTGGCGTCAGCAGCAGCGAGCCCTTGGACGAGAACACCGTCCGGACGACCTTTTCGAAGACCATCCAGGGTAGAGTGGTATCGATAGACGTCTTCTGCTCCAAGGTGTGCGTGATATTGATCACCTGCATGGTATTCTTTTCTCCTTTTTCGAGGCTAGGCAGACTCGTGGCAGGAAGCGCCGACGAGTGCGGGTTTCACTACGTGGACGCACCCGCTTCGAACACAAAGGGACGCCATTTTGTAGAGCTTGTCGGGCCCAGCTGCTCCTGCCCTGTCCTCGCACTTCACTCACAACTACTGCTCATTTCCCTGATTGCGTAACAAAGCCCCTGGTGAAAGAGACGAGTCAAAAATACTGGAAGAACGTCATGGCTGATGAACACACGTTTGTTTCCGGTGCGGTATCGTGTGACCCTCCAGTACACAGAAGCTTGTGTACCGGCAATCAAGGAGTGAAAACGCATCCCCCGCACGCCAAGCTTCGCTTGCGAGGATAGAAGACAATCCCAAGCGTTCTTGAGACTAGAGCATTCAAACTAAACTCGCTGTAGAGAAGGAAAAGCGTTGTCGTTTCGGTGTGTAGCGATGCTAGGATCCATGGTACTACTGTGCAGTCATGTATGATTGCATCCGCCCCCGCCGCACCAGCTCACCTCTCACTGCCTTTAACCCGCCAGATTCCCTCGACGCTACTGCCGTCACTTGTTGGTGTCACCATTTTTAAGGTTATGTCGGAAGCCGAGCGAAAACAGGAGGAGGCACGGGCCGATGCTCGCGAAACGGGCGTCAAGATGGATGATGTGGACTACGAGATAAGGGTGGAGGCCTACGACCCGGCGGTGCTGAAGCACCACGTGCTGCACATCCAGGACGAACACATCAAGGGATGCCTGAGAGCCCATCCGCACCTCTACACCTTAGGGTGAGAGCCCTAACAATTGTTTTAGGGGGTTCCTCCGCCCCTGCACCACTTTGAGAAGTTCACTCTCAACGGACACCGGATGCACACACTACGATTGGCTTCGGCAACACGGCGTGTCTTGTCTCCGAAAATCTTTGGTTCTGGCGTCTCTTTCTTTACAACTGTATCAGTACTATTGGGTGCACGTCGACGTGTATTGGGGGGAGAGAGGGTCGTTGTTCTCGCAAGCAAGAATATATCAAACAGATCGAGACCGTGGTTTGGCTTCGCTCTGAGATGGTTGCATCCACGCGTGTCCCTATTTCGCGAGCAGCTCCGTGGGGGGGGGGCACCCACGGGTGGATTCATAAGTTAGTGCGCGTGGATGGCAGGCACAACGCAAACGCGCGATACCCTTCGCTGTGTCTCCACAACCAACCCTCGATTCCCTCCACGTTGGACGGGCGTCTTCACAACCGGGGACAGACCCAATCGGACCCGGGTGCACGAGTCGCTGGTAGAACGGTTGGTATTGATGTCAGAAGAAGACGTCAAGGCAGAACAAAGCCAGCAGGGGCGCGCGGGCGGGGGCGGCGGCGGCGGGGCTGCAAGTAGCGGCATCAGCGGCGGCGGCGGCGGCGGCGGCGGCGGCGGCGGCGACGGCGGCGGTGGTGGTGGCATGGACAGACCATCATCTGTGGCGTCCGGCGGGAGCAGCGGTGGAGGAGGCGGCGTTCGCGGAGGGGCGCCGTCGGGACCTGGGACGAAGCCGGGCGAGGAGCCCAATCTACTCTTGGTCCTGATCGGTGATGCCGGAGGTGCGTTGTCTTCGTGTGCGCGCGCATTATCACCATTACCATCGAGACGCTACTCGTGTCTTCTTCCGGCCGTCAGTTGCGGTGGCAGCTGGTTGTCATTCGAAGCCTGTTATTGTGGTATACGTTGTGATCAAGTTACTTCGGTCGCGCAGCCAAGTCGGGCGTTGTTGTTTTCCCCACGAAGACAACGCTCTAGCTCTTTCGTGGCTGGGGAGGCATCGTATATCCCTCGATGTTGCTCGTAGATCATGGTGTGCTCACCTAGGATGGACCTGCGGTTTCGTCATGGTGAAAGAATCAAGCCCCGAGTACGTTGGCACAAAGAGGAAGGGTGCAGGCCTCGGGCGATTTGTGAACTGGTAAGACGCTCTACCCTGCATACGTCTATTTCCGACAGACTGCATCCATTCAAAACCCCGAAATATTTTGACTTCGTAACTCAAGCCAACACTGCCCCCCCATCGCCGTTCGTTTCTGGGTCCATCCGTGTCCTGCCTACCTCCGTAATATCCGGCACGTCGACCAAGCACAGCAAGGGATCGCACATATCACTTTTCCCTCATGGTCTAACCGTTTCATTCTAGACACTGTACGGTACGGTAAGTGTCTTCGTTCCATATTATTTTCATTTCTGAAAAAGATTCATAACATAGAGAGGAACGCCTCGCTTTTCTCGCCGGAGGAACAACCAGCCACGAAGAGCCCCGGGAACCTCTACATAGCGTGTTTCCCGGTAGCCCAAATTCCGCTGTCGAACCTGAGCACACCCAGTAGTCGTAGTCTTGTTCACGTATATAAGCCACCAGTATCGTGCACCAGGCTACCAATTGATTGACAAAAATTGGTTGATTCGCTGATCGATGTGCCGCACACAGAGTTGGTAACGGCTGAGAAGAGGCCGGAGGAGAACGCCGACAGCACAGAAGGTGGAGCCGCCGTGGCCCCGGATAAACGGGTGCACCGGCACGCTAAGAGCGCCATCATGCAGGCAAGGCTCTCTGCGTGTATTTGCTCTACACGGTCGGTCTCTGCAAAGAGTGTGTGATTATCAATATTTGTTGCTGGCGTCTACCGCGTTGACCGGCCGAAGAACGAAAATTCGCCAGTCTCAGGGCGGCTGAAAACAAATGTCAAGCACTTCTGAAGGCCATCATCTCGGTCCCCATAGGTGGCGTCATGGGATAGGGTATTGTTCCATTGTTTACGAAGAGAAATGATAGCACATGAAGAGAATGTCTGCTGAGGCTTCTAGTCATATGTATGTGCCGTTTTGTGTGTGCGCTTGTTTGCATCGGCCGTGCTAACCGAATGACCAATGAAAATGTGATGGATTTCTTATGAAAAATCTAAGACAACAAGTGAGGGCAGTGCTTGTGAACATTGTCGAAAAGCGTGTCGCGAGCGGGAGCTTGCACGGCAACTGCCACCCTTTCGATAAACATGTACCAGAATTGATGAACCACAGATGAACGTGACGGGTTTCGTTCGTAGCATAGGCTACGCCGTGGCGTAGAGTGAACGTGTTGGGCGTTTCCTCTTCCCTCTTCAAATTCACACGCAAAGCTGTTTGTCATCATGGCCAACCACAGAAAAACGTCATATGACCCTTTCCGCTCTCCACCCAAAACCTCAGTCACTCGGCCTTCTTGTTCTCTTCTTTAGGTTTACCCTTTTCCGCCTTCTTCACATCACTACTAACCTCGCCACGTATGCATATTCATTTTCGTCTACGTTTGCCCTGTCCCCTTTGTTCACAATCACCACTGTTATGCATTTGGAGATAGAGATGTGATCGTGGTTTACCAATGGATATTTGGCGTCGTCAGATGCTATGGCGTGATGTCATGCTAGATTAGGCCTTTATGCCGGGGCATGTGCCCTTCTGTTCAGTGTGCAGACGATCCGGTGATCGTGTGTGCTTGGGATCTTGTGAGTTGGCATGGAAAGTGTTACTCGAGAGGAAGAGACAATGGAAAGCAACAACAACCTGCACCTGTGGTCGGACAAGAGAGTTCCACACAGCTCAAAGGTGATTGATTCTAAAGGAAGGGGTAAAATCTCATTACACTGGTATCGTCGGCAGGAACCTCATTCATCACTTTTCCTTGCCGTTCATCTGCTGACCACTAGATAGCAAAGGAAGAGAAGGTCCTGGAAGGAGTCGTGTACCAGTACGAGCCGCCCCTGAAGGAGGAAGTGGACCCCGAGCAGGCCGAGATAGCAGCTAGGCTGTTAGCAGTGGAGTCCGAGGCTTCGTCACAGGTGTGCGGCGATACCACATTCCGTATGCCTGTCGCCAATCGAATGGATCGCCAGGTTTGAACTTCGAGTGAATGTCGGTCCCCATTGCGTTTGGGGTCCACTGCTTACAAGAAAAACAAGATTGACGTGGTGCTGAACAGTGAGAAATAAATCACTAAAACTAACCGCTGTGGAGGCGGGGTGAACTCATTGTCTGGCGGTGGTTGCAAAGGGCGAGCGTACGCCCACACCTTTCTTAATCGAGATGCGTTGGTATCATCAACGATTCGTCACCTGTCGTTGGCAACATACTGAGCAGTTTCTCCCATAATTTCACTTCTGACGCTACTATGGGGCGCGGTGTATGCAGTCTACTCCGTTCTGGGATTTCATTCTCGGCCTGATGACAATAGCTCACTTAGCGGTGTATGCTAAGGATGTACCGCCGGGCGAGCGAGGCCTGTGGGAATACAGTGCCATCTTGGCCAACGCCGTGCTGATCGCGGCTCTCTGCTGAGAAGCACATTTTCACTCCGAAGCCGACGTTAAAGAAACCAGATCTTTCCTGGAAATATATGAACTAGACAACAGGAGTCACTGGGAGAGTGATGGATCGTTCGGTGTGCTCCCTCAGAATAAATAGAGGCGGCGTGGCTGAGAGTGGGTGAAATTGGCACTGTCAAGACGACGGAGGAAATCGACGAAAAAATGAGGACCATATGGTTCAATACTGTCTACATGCACGCGATCCGCATGGAAAGTCTCTCGTTATCGTTATCATTATGAGCATCAATTGCCGAACCCTTGCTCGGGGAGACGGTGAGGGCTATCGGCGTGATCACCATACCATCAAACCCAACAAATGATGGGCGAAATATGTACACTAGAAACGATGGGATGTTCGCTGTAGACAAGACAGAAATGAAGGGTTTCCGTGGGGAGTTATGTACGTACATGGTCCATGGGGGGGAGAATTACTGCAAGTACATAATATTGCGTTTGAAGTGTACGCGTACGAGACCGAACCATACGTTCTCCGCCCAAAAGGCCTGTACTCTGCCGTTTGCTGTGCGTCATGCGTGTGCGCGTGTCGGCAGGAAGGCGACGATGACGATGATGATGATGACGATGACGACGACGACGAATCATATGAGTACGGCACTGAAGACGAATCGTCGTCAGGCGGGGAGGAAGAAGATTACGAGGAAGAAGAGGAGGACGACGAGGACGAGGAAGAAGAGGAAGAAGACGATGAAGATGAAGAAAGCCAATAGAACACAGAAAAAGTAGCTGCGGTCAGCAACAATAATCGATATGAGGACCATGTCGTCGCTGCCGCTTGTCTCCACCACCAACATGAGGAGTGAGGATCTTGTCGCAAGAGGTCGCTCGCAGCGTTGAGCGGTACGTAGTCGATGGTCAAGAGGATGTACATTAGATCAACATGACGCTTATCACAGCAGCGCTGAATCGCTGCGGTTGTGGGCCGATGCACAAGAAGATTCACAACGAGATTACAACCCAACCGCCTCGCCGGAATTGCTTAGCGATGCTTCAAAAAGTTTCGAAGTAGATACAGCGCCACAATGACTCTCAACATTCGGTTGCTGGAGGTACAGAAAGGGAGTAGCCCTTCTGTAGGGTTTCATCGACAACGCGAAGAAATCACCACGACGAGTGAGTGCGAAGGTGGATTGAATGCCGCCACGGCACCCGATAGAGATCATGATGGACGACGGAGTAGCTTCCGGAGTCGCTACAGAGCTACAGGTGGACCTCAAGAGAGGAACCATGGAGCAGGGAACGATCAGAGTTGGGGGGAAAGTAGAAGTCGTGCCAGGCGGGTCACGGTTGCATTTTGTAGGTGTAAGCCGCCAGTGTTTTTCCTTTTCGCTGCCGTAGGGGTTGATTTCAAAAATCGCTGCTCTCTGTGTTGTCTGTTTGCCTGGGAATTTTTACCTGACGTTGTGGTTTCCAGACAAAATGCAGACCTTCCGTAAGTGTTGGACTCATATTTTGCACATCTGTAGTGTTCGTTGTCCTGGTTACACGTGTTCAGGATTGTTTGCTGTTGTTTCCCTCCGTGCATGATGTGTCCACCTGGGACTTGCCGCTTTTCTCTCTCGAGTCAACGGCCGGCTCATTCTGTGACCGTTTCTCCTGTGTGTTCGGGTGGTGTATGTATGCAGTAGTTTCGGGAGTCCACTGGTCGTGCCTAATATCCCGACCACAGCCAATAATCTGTGTTCGGGGGCATGGCTTAATGGTAGGGGTGAAACTCAAGAAGATGTTTCGAAGAGGAGTAGCATGCCTCCCTTGGCATGTAGACTAAAATATTGGCGAAGCAAATAGTATGCGGATGGCGAAGCCGACACCTCGAGTATTGCCCACCAACAGGAGGCGGAATTCACTGAATGAAGGTGAGGGATCTCATCCCGTGAAATGAGCACGAAGTCACCACACCAGACGTGAACGGATGGTGTGCGGCTCGCGGAGAAAAAATATTCGATACACCCATGGGGACGCACATACGCCATGCACCTTGATGCACCCACACTTGTTTTACCTCACCGACAGAACCACCCAACCAAGAGCGACCTAGGCCCACACAACCTAGCACCTACACAGGTCAACACCAACCTAGCACCTATATAGTATCCAAGCCATACCAACCTAGGCCATAAACACCAACAAAAACAAGCTGGTTCCACCACCCTCAAGAAGGTTAGCACCTAGCCCCAATGCCGGCCCACCAACCTAGAAGTGAGCCACGCAGCGCTAACCTAGCCCTAATGCAGGCACAACAACCTAGAACTGAGGAACCTAATGTCAACCTAGCACCTATTGGGTCGGTTTGGGGTTGGGTTAGCGTTAGCGTTAGGGATTTAGTCGGGTTCATGTAGTTGCTGCTTGGAGGGACTGAAAACTGCGCCTGCCTGCCTGTTCATGTAGTTGCTGCTTGGAGGGACAGAAAACTGCGCCTGCCTGCCTGTAGTAGAGCGACAGGTTGAAGAAACAAGAAAACGCATACATGTTCGTGACGCTCGTTCCTCAGACAAGATTTCCGTCGGTAAAAAAGGTGTGGGTGCATGGCTTATATGCGTTCCTGTGGGTGCATATAATTTTTCGGCTCGCGGAGCGGTCTTGCAGAAAAAGCACGCCGCGTTTTCAACACCGGGCACTACTGTAGCTGGGTCGGGGTGAATCTACACATCATCACGTTAGTGGAACACGTTGTCGTCGTTCCGCCCTCCGTCGACTGCAAGAGGACGAAACAGATTATGTATGCGAGGTGGGATCCGCCGAAAGCAACCTCCCTCCCCGGCTGCCGGAAAGAAAACCATCGACGACAAAAGCTGCTGCGGCAGCAGCCTCAGGGGGGAACACGTGCATGCACAATCCATGAAATTGATCAAAACCAAGCATAACTACAGCCATGCCGGACGCTGAACCCGGCGACGTGAACCTAATACACGCCAGGCCGGTCGGTGTTGAACGACACCAGGAAAACTCTCGGCCGCGGCCCTCGTCCTCTTTGACCCCGCCGTAGACTCGATAATCCCGCATGCAAAAAAAAAAAACAGAATGCCTGCCTTCCTGCCTGCATAGAAAGCCTCACCAAGCACGCACGCGCCCCTCGCTTGGCGATGTGTTCCAATCATCCTTCTACACAAAAAAAGGGGGAGCGCACAGAGCGTGCACGACCACGGCCTGCCGGTGGGGCGGGGGGGGGCGGGAGCATCGACAGCGTTAGCCGTGTGTTTCCCACCCGGGACGGATACTGTCCCTCTTCGTTCCGGCCCCACCACCCCACCCCATAAAATACAACATGACGCACGAAATGGTCTAAATGTTCTTTAACGCGTTTCTCGTGGCTTGCCTCGCGGCAGGTCCCACGCCGCAAAAGCGTGGAACAATGGAAGCCACAAGCCAAGCCAGGCTAGCAGCTCCCGTTTCCAACCCATCCCGCGAAACCATGCTTACTCTTCTCCGTGAGTTCCGAAGCTTCGAAGACTCAACACACGTGGAGTCTCATGGGGCAGTCCGGCCAGGAATTAAAAAAAAAAACTCCACGCGGAGTCTCAAAAGTCCGACCAGGGCCCCAAAAAAAAAAAACGGCTTGAACGGTTCTCTGTTCATGGAGTGGACGACAGAAACGAATGGCTGGAAACAAGCACTTGAGAATAGCCAGAAAACCACGGTGTTGGCACGCAGTAAAAACATGAACGGTAGCTCAGACCATCATCATCAATCCAAGAACTCGACAAAAGAACACGCCAATATTTTCTGTTGTAAACCCTGGGGTCACTACTAACTTCACCGTCAAGCCGCTGCCGGCCGTGCGACAACTGATTCTTCCTTTTCGCTTGTGGTGACCTTGACGGAAGGCTGTTGGAAGCAATGCCCTCCCCCCCCCCCCCCCCCACTCAAACAAAAGCTGAACTACTCGATACACCGCCATGTGCTCTCACCGTCCCAGCCGTCGTCGCACGGGACCAAAGCGCTTGCCCCCCTTTTTTTTTTCGCTGCTACTACAACACCACACAAAGAACGGCCTAACGCTTGAGGCAAAAACCAGAACGGAGGTTTCTCGCTGGTTGAATTAATATATAACCCCCACCCCCACCCGACCCCCATTACACATCTATGCGACGCAACATAAACGGAAGAGGACTCAATCTCATCATCATTTATCATCGTCGTTATCGTTACGCGTTGCTTGACGTTGCCTGCGCCGCCCCCGCGGATGGCTGCTGCGCGGCCGCCGCGCGGCTTTGCTCCGAGGCCTCGTTGTGCGCCGCGACCGGCTTCCCCTGATTCGCGCGCACCGCCTGGAAGTAGGGGTGGTCCATCGCGTCCTTCGCCGTCAGGCGTTCCTGGTGGTCGTATCTCAACAGCTGTTTCGCGGTTCCAAAAAAAAATCATCCGGAGGGGTGGACAAGAGAAGCGGTAGGGGGGGGGTGCAAGAGGTGAGTGGGGGGGGGGGGGGGGGGGGGGGGTCTTTTCTTTTTTTTCAGGCCCTTTTAGGCGATAAACCGGTAAACCCGGCTCCCCCAAGGGGAGGAAACTGTTTCCCACGGGACGCCCTCCCGGGGGGAAAAAACCCTTTTCTCCTATTCGAAAAAGGGG
>FN649729.1:2887185-2907076 GCA_000310025.1 Ectocarpus siliculosus | reverse complement strand
GGCCAGGATTTTTTTTTCTTTTTTTTTTCTTTGGTTTGCGGGGGGGGGGGGGTCCTTGTTTTTTTTTTAAACCCCCCCCCAAGGTGCCCTTCCCTTTCGGCCCCCAAAAAGAGGATTTTTTCCCCCGGGGCCCCCCCCCGGGGGTTGGGGTTTTCCCTTTGGCCCCCAAACCCCCCGGGGTTTTTTTTTTTTTTTTTTTTGGGGGGGTCCGTGGGGGAAAAGGGCTTCAATTTTTTTTTTCTTTCCCCCGGGGAAAAAGGGGGGTTTCGGGGGGCCCCCCCCCCCCGGGCCCCCACCTTCCAAGGGGTTGGGGGTTTTTAAATTTCCCCTTTTTCCAAAAAAAAAAAAGGTTCCCCTCCTTTTCCCCCCCAAAAATTTTTGAACCCAGGGGGGGGGGCCATTTCCCCCCCCCCCCCCCCCCCCCCCCTTCACCTAACCACACACCAACCGACACACAGACACACACCCGTTCTTTGATTTGCAAACGCGAACTACGGACGAGACGCCGGAACCCCCTCCCCCCCCATCTTCAAAGAGCTGTTTCCCCCTCTACGTTCGACGCACCTGTCCCACAAAACTGATGGCGTCCTCGGAGACGAGGTGCTGGTTCTCGGTGTTGACGAACTTCTGCCACGGGCGGTTGCTGTGCCTGCCCATGATGCCGTCAAAGTGAGGGTCGAGCTCCAGCTCGTACTTATCTAGGTAGTTGAATAGCTCGTCGGTACCCAGCACCTACAATATTGGATCGAGAGGAGCACCCCAACAAAGAGAAAAAGGATCCACGTGCGTGGACACATTGCAGCGGGGTTCGGCGCCAATGCAAGAAACACAGAGAAGCAGGGTGTCAGCGGCGGCGCGTGCGGAACAAACAGCTCATTGATGCCCTCCAGGCGTGCAAACTAGAGAGTCCACAAGCTCGTATGTACATATGTTAAAGTACATAGAATTAACAGAGGTCGTGTATCGACAAGCTTCGTCGGTACCGTCGGCACAACACAGCACTGCTCCCGTCGACACCAAAACCTGATCCTGCTTGGCACAGGGATAACAACAGAAGTAACACTTGGATCGGACAAGGCCGGTCCCATCGAGAAACCAACTACCGGCATGGGCCAAAACCGCCAGCGAACCCACGTGAAGCGGCCTCAATCCAAACTGCCGGTCGACACAGCATCCACTCGTGCCCCGCCTACGCGCCCACCCACCCCCAAAAAAAGATCGCCACACACCATGAAACAAGGGAGTCCACGGTAAGCCTCCTCCCTCCAACTGCCTGCCTTCGCAACAGTCAAGTCAGTCGGCCATGCCCCGCAAAACAGACACCTTAACACTAGACAGCAAAACACCCGCACCAACAAAAAACAAGAACGAGACTCGACACCTACTGCTGTGCATCCAAAACAACAACAAGCCGGCCGGCCGGCCGGCCGCTTCCCTTCCGTTCCCTTGTCACCTTAGCGATCTTGACGAGCTGGTCATAGTTGTCGTGTCCGTGGAAGAACGGCTCCTTCCGGAAGATCATCCCCGCGAACATGCAGCCCAACGACCACATGTCCAAGGAGTAGTCGTACTCCTGCAGGTCCACCAACAACTCCGGCCCCTGCGTTTGGTGGTGTTTGGTGGTGTGGTGTGTTTCGGAACCCGACGAATCAAGACAGAAAAAGACGACAACGGCGGAAACAAACAAACAAACAAACAAAAACACGTGAGCCTGGCCCCTGCATTGGTGTTTCGCCCGACAACAAGACAAAAGACAGAGAGCAGCGGAAACAATAAACCGCGAGATACCGCCCCCTTCCGTTGCGGTGTTTTAGGCCGGCAAAACACGTGAAACCGACCTCTGTCTTGGTGTTTTGGCCGACAACAAGACGGACAAGGGAACAGCCGACACACAAAAACGCGTCATACCGACGCCTGCGTTGCGGTGTACGGGCCAAACCACGTAACGGCCACGACAGCTAAAAAAAATAAAAACCCGTTAGACCGGCCGCGGGTCGGTGTAGTGGACAACAACAAGACAGAGAACGCGCCGAAAACAAGAAAGCACGCGAAACCGACCGACCGGCCCGGCAGAAAAACTGTTAGCATCAGAACACGGACAAGCGACGAGAATGAGAACGAATCTCGGTTCCCATTGGGGGCAAGGCAGGCGGGGGGGGGGGGGGGTAGGCACCTTTATTTGGGTACACTTCGTTTTCAGATGAAGCAAAGAGTAAAACGATCATTCACAAAAAAAAAAAAAAACAAGCACGGATGGTCCAAGTGCCCCAAGAACCCTGTCCAGCCGGCAACCACGGCCGCACGCACCTTGAAGTAACGCGACGCCACCCGCACGTTGTACTCCCTACCCGGGTGGTAGAATTCTGCCAGCCCCCAGTCGATGAGCCTGAGCTGCTTCTGCTCATGGTCGATCATGACGTTGTGCGGCTTCACGTCTCGGTGCATGATTCCGTTGGAGTGCGAATAGTCGAGAGCCTTGAGCAGCTCGAAGATGTAATACCTTCGGCGTTGTTGGTTGTTGGATTCGTGTAAAGGAACGGAAGAACGGGAGACGCGGAACAGGAATGAATTAACCTCCGAGTCGCTCAGCACACTCAGCACAAATGTGGACAGTCGACAATCTGTTGAAATTTATCAAGGTTAAGGTTGCCTCTCCTCGGCGGACAGCTGCCGGCCCACTCAGTTTCTTTTGCAATGGACGCCGACAAAACACCATGTCAAACACACACACACACACACACATCTTCACATACCACACAGACAGACAGCTGTGTGCCGAACCAAACCAAGCTGCCGTCTCCACCCGCCACCCCAGAGGAGCACATATCTACGGTTCATCTCCTCCGCGTGCACGGGGCGACGACACGCGCAACAACAAAAGCAAGAACGGTGGTTCTCTCTCATTCGCGCCTTTCTCCGTACCACTACACCTCTTGTCTCTTCACTCCTACCTGATGTCGTAGTCGGTGAGAGTCGGGTAGAGCACCTTGAAGTCCGTGTTGTTGATGTACTCGAACACGAGGCTGGGCGTCTTGCTCTGCGGGTCACGGACCACGTCCAGAAGCTGAATGATGTTGGTGCCCCCGCAAAGGTTTTGCAAGATCTTGATCTCCCTGATGCCCAAGTGGTGGTTTCGGTAACAAACAAGACAGAGAGAGAGACAGAAAGAAAGAGCAAGAGAGAGAGAGAGAGAGAGTGCGTGAGAGAGAGAGAGAGAGAGACAGACCGACAGAGAGAGAGAGAGAGAGAGCGGAAAGCACGTGTGAGAGGATTCGTGGTCCGATCGATAGTGCCAAGTTGCACACTCAGGTTTCGGCAAAAGCATCACCTTGTCGCTCGTGTGCACGCTTCCATTGAAGCAGTGGCAGACAGATGCGATAGAAAAAGAGTGAGAGAGACAAAGAGAACGCACTCATCAAAACCAATCAGACGTTCAGACGTCACCTCCACCACCACCACCACCACCAACTCCAGCAATACAACAGCACCACCACCCAACATCGATCCCAACTCTAACTCCAGCATAAACAACGGCCGCATTACAGAACGCGCCACCACGCAAGTCCTCTTTACCGTAGATTAAATGACACAATGTATCATACCCCCTGAACTGAATGTCAAAGCTCGACTACTCCACGGCAAAAGAGCACGCCGAAAAAAAATGATACGTTTTCGCAAAGATCGCGACGAGATGATTCCAACGCCGCCACGTTTCAGCACCGCCGCTGGTTCCACTGTAGAATAATCGAGCTTTGAAAATCGGTCCAAGGGGCGTGGTATCTTGTGTCGCCTACGGACTATTGGGCGAGGCTCGTTTCTATTTTCGGCAATGGTGTAGACTACCCCCACGGCGACTGTGTAGGTTTCAGCGTAGGCGTCTCGACTGAGGACCTACCTGTTGTTATGGCCAAGTTCATATATTTTGCATGCATTGTTTGAGGGTCAAGTTCTAAGCTGCTGATTTCGAAAGTAGTAGTGACGCGTTCAGTACCACCACCACAATAAAACAAACACAAAAAAAATTCCCGCAGGCCGCCGTTACCCCCGCACCCCCGCACCTCTTGATCTTCTTCTTCTTGACCGGCTTGAGGATCTTGATGACGCACTTGGTGTTGTTCAGCACATTCATCCCCTCGAACACCTCGCTGTACTTCCCCCTGCCGATCTTGCGAACCACCTCGTAGTCCTCCTGATCCCCCCAGTTCACCACCAGGCTCTCGTAGTCCCAGTACTCTCGGGGCCGGTGGACGTTCACATCCGCGTACACCCTGGGGTTGTGGTTTGGTTGTCCATGGTGGTGTTTTTTTTTTGCCGTGAGAATATCGTCACAGGGGGTCGTTGTTTCTTGTTGGTGTCGTAGTTGTCGATGGTGATGGGTTTGATTTCCAAATAAACGGTGGTCGTTTTGGCTCGTAAGTGGCTTGGTAGTCCACGGTGGCAGGCTTGTTCTTAAGAGACCCTCAACATCTTTGTTTTTTTCTGTCGGTGTTGTTTTGTGGTTGTCGATGGTGATGAGTTTGACTTCCGAATACGTGGTTATCGTGATCGTTGGGTCGGAAGTGGTTTGGATGTCGACGGTGGTGGGTTTGTTTCTTAAGAGATCGTCAACGACTTTCGTTGTTTCTGTCGATGTTGTTTGTGGTTGTCGATGGCGATGAGCGTTGTTTTTGAAGATATCGCCATCGATGGCAGGCAGAAGCGTCCAACGAGGACTGCTGTTAGGGCGAGTGAGGGCGACGAGATTTCGCCAGCTTCAGACCGCTGTTTACTATTTTGGTACGCTGTTGTTTATAGCTGGGAGGATATTAGGAAAAATAAAACACGAACACAGAGAAGACCACCCCACCCGTTCGAGAGATAACCAAAGTGGTCAAGTTTCGCAGAACACAATTGCAGTCAAATTTCCGTCGGAAAAGGCTGCCTGGCGGCTTCATCGTGTACGTTCGTCGGCCCGTTCGGTCAAGCAGCAACGATCTCAATTCTTTGGTGAAGCCCTTCCAAATTCCCCTGTTGTACCCTGGTAGTCAGTGCTGATGTTGCTGCTGTGGGTATGGAGCGAATGGGCAATTCCAACTTGCATTTCCTTCCTTCCTCTGGTGAAAACAAACGCCCATCGATACACGTGAGTGCGATATGCATGCACACCATGCTTGAAGACGACCGAGCGTGTCGTAGTTGAGGACTGGAGATCTATGAGGACCGGGCGTGAATGTATGTAGACAGAAGACAAAACATATAGTCACCAAAGAACTGGATGGACTGTCGCTTGATGGGGGCAGACGACAGGATGAACGCCAGGTTGTGCAACCATCACATGTGTGTCCTGCTTTCTACAATATGCTCTCTTGAGTCGTCGGCTGCTTGGTTGCAGCAACTGCCAGAAGGGCTTGCTACCTTGCTCCGCATGTGTGTACCAAGGGAGTAGAGTAGTAGTTGCATAGGGCTAGAGTTCCCCCTCGCCCCCCGACATACAAATATAGAGTAGCACCGGAGCCGGCGCAACCCCGCATATCATTGCAAATATTTTTATGGCCCGTGGGCTTCCTGGTGCCGTCAGGGGCAGGAATTCCCGGGCGAGATGAAGGAATGGAGAAACAACACCCGAAGCGGTATTCGTACTTTTGGTTTTCAGAGAGCATCGAGAAGAGAGAGAGTTGTAGGGGGACGTGGGGATGCAGCACAAAAACGGAATACGCGCGCGCAAAATATCCATCCCAGACCAGGTGCGGCTGGCCACGCAACACACAAGGGTGGGAAGCCGAGCACCTCATCGCGGCAGCGGTGCACTTACTGCCGATGCCTTTCTTCTGTCTCACCTGGCCCTACTCATGCTGCCCGCCGTGTGGACGCCGCTGTCAGCGGCTGCTGCAAAGCGCGGCCTCTCAAATGCCCTGCCCGAAGCACACCAGCCACGGCAAGTTTTTGCCCTTCTGACACTGGAAACCACCAATTTCACGCCAAGACAGGTGCGGTAGTTGATTGTGAACGCGTGTAATCTTGGCCTCTGGCCTCACTGATGTCCTACGGTCGCAGCCCTTTCCGTTTTGTGTGATTTCTCTTCTCTCGCTCTGCCGCGCTGGCCTCTGCGGCCCCGCAGATGGGACATATATCATCCCTGTCACAATTCTCCTCGGAATGCTAGCTGCTGGCCCCCGGGCTGGCATTTTTGTGCGGCAAGCAAGAGCCTTCTTTGACTCGGACACCACTCTGTTCCACATGCAGTATAATTACCATACCTCTCATGCGTGACGTGCATGCACACAAAAATCACGCGTTGGTGTACCGTCCGGTTCGATTTTCTCGAGATGCTCTCTGTTCCTCTTTATGGTGATCTACAGATGAAATATAATTTCGCATGTGTTGTGCCATTTCATTTCACGTCACTGCTGTCCTCCCTCATCACGAGAGAGAGTGCGGTCGGGTGGCGAGTTGCGAGAATTTCCGTGTTTTTTATTATCGTATGTGTTTTCATCGTAGGATCGCCACCGTCGGTGGTGAGCTAGTTACTGGACTGCTGCATCCCACACGCGGCAAAGTGGAGAGCTTGGGAGAGTGGAACAAGAGCCAGAAAACGAAAAACAGTTAGATACGTACACACCTGATTGCAGGTGATCACGTGATCCCTTGAAAAGGGGTGAGCGAGACCTGCAACTTTCCAACATTACAACTACCTGGTATGTAGGATCGAAGTTTGGGTGTGAGTCGGGAGGGAACCCCAAGTTCATCATCACGAAGATGACATATCACGGGGTTAGTACGCAGACTATTTCAGGGCAGTGTTGTACGCAGCAGCCACCGCCATCGTACACCCATCGTCATCGTTGCATGTGTCGCATTGAACATCTCATTAAAGTCCCGATCGTTGCTCGCGCATTACAACCACGGACCTACGGATAGCTCTTGTCCCCGTGGTATCCACCTGCAACATCGCAAACCAAAGTGGCCATCACCGAAACAAACTACAACAGCGGGAGCATGCACCCCAGCGCGATGTAAACTCGCGAAGCAGGTCTTCAATGTGCACATACGAACCAAACATGCTCAAATGCTACGTCAAGCCCAAACGCGGGTGCAGAATCCAATGGCACCTACACCTTGCCGGTCTGCAAAAAGCCATCAGAGCAGTGCTGCAGCTGCTGCGCAGCCAGCATGCCTCTGTGAGCGCTAGATGAAGGTCAAACGCGCTGCCGCAAGCCTTATGAGAAGGTCACCAACAGCAAGCAATCCAAGATCCTTTCCCGAACGCCTGTACACGGTTCTCCTTCGTTCGATTGTGCTATGTACAGCAACGCACGAACCACATCGCAACCGCGAAAGCGTCTTCCTGGCAAGGGCGCTCAGCGAGTCCGAACCAAATGGAACACTTCACGAAGGTAAAGACGCAACAATGGCGGGAACGTGTACGCTTCTATCCTTTGCGTCAAGCGCAAGGGACCAATATCCCCAAAACAAGTCGCACAGCAGTGCACAGGCCGCCACGCACATCGCCGCCACCGAAAACAAATACCTAACCGACAACAAATGCCTAGCAATAACAGCAGTGCTTCTCTCGTCGAAACATATCTTGCAACGGCCCTCCCGATCACAAACATCCAAACCAAAATCCTCCCGACTATTACTAAATCACTCGTCTTCCTCTTCCTCCTCCTCCTCCTCCTCCTCCTCCTCTTCCCCGGCCGCCTCGCCCTCCTCCGCCTTAAACAGGTCCCTCGGGTCGAACGCCGTCGCGGGGAGCGTGGCCGCCCGCGGGACGGCCTCTCTCTTGCTCTCCGGGTCGCTCAGGGTGACCAGCCCCAGCATGCCCGCGAAAAAGGTCAACCCCCCGCCCCACCACGCGAACGCCTCCGACATGGACATGTGCGGCGCGTCAAAGTCGATGGTCGTCTCGGGCGCAACGCCGTCGTCCCAGATCAGCTCGTGGTTCTCGTCCAGCTGTGAAGAAGAGCACGCCGTTCGAGTTTGGTGGTCGTCGTACATGCGGTCGTCGCGTTTCGGTTGGCATCGGTTTGGTTTTCAGTAGGCGTTCGGGGTAGGGACGACGGGCGGGAAGGGGGGTTGCAGGCAAGGAGGAAACGGGTTGGGGAGGAAGAGGGGTCGGCATGAGGTGGAAGTTCGAGAGACATGAGAGCGCCTTTGGCGACCGACAGCGGGGGTTGTCAAACAACAGCCAGCAGGTGTTCATCGCACGGGACATCACCGAACGCGAGAACGTACACACGTGGGATGTTTGGGAGTGAGGACAGCAACGTGGCAGGACGCCGGAGTCTGGAAAACCATACGCACAAGAACAAGGACAACGAGGCATGCCCGATGTACCCCGCCCCGCCCATTCGGACCGCTGTCGACTCCCCAAGCTCGTCTCAGCTAGCTTCCTCACTCCCTCTACAGAGTATGCGCACCGATACGTGGTAGAAAATGATCTACTGTTGTCTGTTGTTGTGTGTTTAGACACCACCCGTAGTAAAGTGAAGCAAACCCAACAGAGTACCTAGCCCGCTGGCTCGGAAGTCCAATGGGACAGCCTCTATCTAATAACCCTGATGCCGACAGCCACGGCAAACCATGTGCGCAGCGGGCGGGTATCTGCCTGCGCATGCAGGAAATAAGATGTGCCTGCAGCGATGTGGGTTCTCTGTGGATACAGACATGTGTAAGGACATGGGGTGGATTTGCATACATGAATAATGCATCTTTTTACCCTGAACCCACCGGCGATGGACTCTATACCCTACAACCTTTACCGTAACCCCAACTACGATCACGGTGAGGGTTTTGGCGGAAGGTGCTACATCTCTCTCCACTTGGATCGCTTGCAGGCACATTTTTCTATTGTTGCATGTGCAACAAAGTGTGCTTGTGTCGTGAAATGTTGCCCCATGAGTTACACTTTGATGGTTCGCATTGATTGGAAGGTGTGAGCATGTGGAGCGACGTTGTGTCTCGTGGCATACATCCGTCGTGGTGCTCTGGGGCAAATCGGAGCTGATACCGCAGGCCGTTCACGGGAACATTCATGAAAACGCTCTGCACCACAAGAACAAAATCAACAACGTAGGAACCGGCCATCGGAAGAGACTCTGGCGACAGTCCTCTACTTTGGTCTGCGCACGGCACGAGCGGAGTCCATCATCATGTGTCTGCAGCATTTTCTAGACACACAGACGACGAGCAACATAGCTGTCAAACCAACCTTACGTTTGTTCGTGATGAAAAAAACAAGCGTTTGATGCATGCAACCATACAGTACACACATACGGATTCAACACTTGCTGGAGAGAGCATGCGAATGGGTTTGCCGAGTGCTAAACGCGTTTGATTAATGGAGTCCTGCATCATCGGCATACAGCATGTGAGCGCACACCTATGCAAATGCATGACAACAATGAGTGCACACCTCTCAGGTCCGGTACAATATGCGAACGTCCTGGGCGGAGGTGCTGAATTTTTGCGCACAAGAGATGCCGCACCTTTTCGAGGTATGTAGACATGAACATTCCGGCTGATTGCGCATCATCGTCACCTTGCTTTGCCGCGAACAAGACAGACGTTTAACCTTTAGATGCTGCTGTCGACACAACTTACTGTAGTACCACCTCTTGGGAAGAGTGAGACACGCAACGAGGGACACGAGGTCAATTGAGAGCATACCTGATAGTCGACCGGCTTGTTTCGTGCGAAAGGCGGCTGCGGCGGCCCTCCCCCACCCCGAGCCACCTGCCTCGCGGCTGTCGATGTCATCGCCCCACCCCCTCTACGAATTACATGCCGGAGAGCCATAGCAAGGCACGCACACACACCTTCTTGCAACGCTAACCCAGCAGCTATATGCCCGCGGCTGGTCGGCGGCGCGGTCGTGGGGGGATAACTGGGCCCCGAAGCGGGTACGTATGCATATTTTTCCTGACTATTTTTGCTGATTCTACGGTGCTCCTCACGGAAACAGCGGCACCAGGCAGCAGCTTGGTCCGTGTCACGCTCAGCAGAAGCAGTAGAGCGCACGCACAGGCCGCCGTCGCAAACATGGCGATCCAAACGAAGCACAAGCTTCTCATCTTCTGGATCATCATGCTGAGCTTCATCGCGTTCGGGGCGTGGCACAGCGAGGACATGGAGACGCCGTTCTGGGCGATGTGGACCGTGCCGATCATCTTTCTCTTCGTCTGGCTTCTGTTCGACTGCATCTTCGTCGACGACAAGGCCTTCGTCTTCGACCACGACTACGAGGTCAGTCGGCGGCTTTTTTATACCACCACATCCCACGTTTCTCGAGAGTGCTGTCAGCAAAAACTCTTGTGACGTTTTCGTTGCGGTGTAGGTCTGTTGTAGTAGAAGGCAATAACTATTTTTGCTGGACCTCTCGCCCTGCTTCTGTTTTGGGACGCTTTGCGTGCTTCGCCGCCGCCGCTGCTGCTTGGTGCTGTCTGTCTGTCTGTCTGTGCTCGCCTATCTCGTGTTCAAGGGTTTATTTTAGCACGTAGCCACCTTTGCTGCTGTTCGCCCGTACGCATGTCTCTTAAACATTTGCCTCGTGTACAATGTATAATGGACAAGGTGGCCTGATTCACTGATGGTCTGAGTGAAAACGTGTGCCAGGAGAGATGGTCCGCTTGCTGCTTTTCTTACACCGCTGTACCGTATGCCAACCTATGTACTGCTGTACGCTTGTCACCAGTATCATGCCGTAAGCTCACCAGACCTACTGGATGCGTGTTGAGGGGCTCATAGCTCCGAGAGTGCTCAACGAGGATTTCTTTCTTCACCAATAGATGCCGCTCCCCTTCATTCGTAAGCACAAGCAGTTGGGACGCAGGCTTCCGAGCTTCGCGCCCTTGCCATCCCTCTGTCCAGTTCCTATACTGCGGTCGCATACGTCCAGACCGTTCTACAGCAGTAGGTCCACCAGTAGTCGATGGTGTTCGTGCCTTTTTGCGCGGATGATCACTCTGCAACGGGACCTGCTCCTCAACCTACTTCATGAGTACGTGGGACCTCCTGATGCCCGGTTGATACCGGTGGCGCTACTGCTTTGGTTGTAGAAAAACGGGTGAAATCCTCAGTAGTTGCTGCTGTTTACGGGCAAGGTTCCTGTACGCCGGGAAAAGAAAGATGTGCCCCTTGTATACATATGTGGGGTGATCTATCTCCCATGCGCATGCTGGTACTGCCTACAGCAGTGTACTCGCACAGCTACCGTAGGTGGCACGAAATACCGCACACCCTCGATCGATTTCCAGAGTTCAATTTCTCCGCGATGAAGACGATGCACAATCACGTGTGTCAGGTTTTCGGAAAGCTCTCGACGAGACGGTTCCAACGCCGCCATGTTGGGCACCGCTCTGTTGTCCCTGCTGTGGATTAATCGGGCTTTGACAATCGGTCTGGGGTGTGTGGCATCTTGTGTCACCTACTGCAGATGGGTTGGAAATAATACCTAAGCCGGTCGCCTCGTCGTTTTGGCATTGGCTTCAATCACGCGCGCGCGTGTGCACGTTCGTTCATGTCGTCGGCTCTCCTCGTCACCGCTGTGTTTGATTCTCGTACCACACACCCCACTCCTGCGTCTCCATGCGCTCCTTCTCACCTACTCGTGTCTCCCCCGCCTGTGTTGCCTTACCCCGCTCTTCCCTCCCCCCCCCCTTCGTTTTTCGCATCCGTTCCGTACATCTTGTGCTTGTCGCTTTTGGGGTCGCCGCCGATGCCCGTTTCCCCGCAGAACTGGAGCAGGAGAATGGATCCCATGTATTAAACACGGAAGTGGATAGAAGCTAGTTTTCTTCTTTTTTTTCGTCCTTGTTGGTTCGTCGTGTGGTTCCCCTTGGTATTATGTGTTCCTTTCTTAGGGAGGGGGGAGGGAGGTTGGAGGGCAAGAACTCCCAGATTCTTGGGAAGAGCCCTCTTCGACGAGCTGGCCTTTGGGCTTGGTAGCACGGACGAGGTAGGTAGGTATCGTTTGTAGCTAAACGATTACTGTAAATTGAATAATTTCACCACGCAAGGGACGCGCCGAAGAAACAAACAAATCGGCCTTTAGCTGTTTTTGGCTAGCGAAGATGTTGGCCGAAAGCAAGAGTTCCACCATGGACCAGCATCCACCGCATTTGATAAATGGACGTGCGTGGAGCAGAGCGGCCGGTGCACCCGGAGGCGAGAAGAAGCGATGGGGCGCATGTGGACCGCAATGCCAGGGTGCACACCTCACAGGAGTGCTTGCGTGTTTTTGGTGGCGCTTGCGTGCTTACTGTTGCTCTTTGACCTTGGTTGTCGACTGCCGACATGGACTTGATTGTTTTGCGCGGCCAATTTCGTACTAGAGCATGCCCGGGGTCCTTGAATGACGTTGGTTGTGCACTCCCGCCAACCCCGACCCACCCCCTCCCACACAGCATACGGGCGTGCTTTATCCCCAGAGCGAAATGTTCAGTATAACGGCGGTGTATGGAGCGACTTATACGTGTCGAAAGTCCCGGCCGACATACACCATCCCTTACATGTTTTTGTCGTGTGATGAAAGCTACAGAGGTCGTCACATGTTCGACTTGTTTCGTGCAAATTACACCCAAGGAAAATTGCCAACGAGTAGTGCAAAACACCTGGATCAGTGGGGCACGTCGAAGGCACAGCGTGTCCACCCGAACGATAGGTTATCCGCAGAATAAAAGCGTTGCATCTCGGCAGTAGTTGCCTCTCTCTCCGTACTGTTCTCTCGCGAACCCGGGTGAAGGACGAACACAAAAGTCGTATGAGACGCAACGCTCCGCGTGTGTTGCGTATGCTGCCATGCTATCCCTTGCGGACGTCAGACTACAAACTTAGGTACATATATAGACGCACCAGTCATACAAAAGGTGTGCCGACACTCGCAGACCCAGAAACCGTTGGGACTTTGGCAGCATTCGGAGCACGACACAGGCACGACGCCCCGAGCTTAGCAAACTGACAGAGGCGGCGCGCTTAGTTTGTACGCCGGATGTCTCTGATGAAATCTGGTGGAAGGATGGCGAGCTTCGTCCAGCGTTGATCTATCGAACGGGCGACCTTTCGGTGTTGAGCTGGTGCTGCGAAGGAGGAAGGCTTCGCCTTTTTGGGGCCACTCAATCCACCAAACTTGACCAAAGGCAGCCCCGTCCCTCTCGCCACCCCTTCGCCGTGCCTCGAGGAATTCCCCTCGCTAGCCAGCAGCTCTTCGTTGTATTATTTCCTTCAAGAGCGAGAAATCAGTCCGTACACATTTTTCAGGGACCAGAAACCAAAAATGGATCGAAACGAAGAAAGCTCGACTAGACCCGGTCCGGCACTACCACACCAGAGCTGTGCGAATACATCCTCTCGGTCTACTGCTATTTCCAACGTGTCTCCAGCTCAAGTCGCAAAAGCGACCACAACGGAATTAATCGTCCGCATCGAAAAACGCTTTCATGGTATCGACGTCCAAAACCACATCCTCCCCCTCAGCGGGCATTCCAAAACGTCCGGGAACAGTAGCTCCCTCGCCATTGCCACTCCCCGCGTCGGAGCTCGCGACGAAGTCCGGGTGCTTGGCGTACGGGTCGATGCACAACGCCAAGCCTTGAGCCGCCACCTCTCCCAGGTCGAGGGGGTCACCCTCCATGATTTCATCGTCCGTTTCAGTGTCCTCTTCCAGAGCCCACAGCGTGGATTGCACGCTGTCTAGGCTAACCTCCTGTTCGATGGGTTGGTAGGGGCGTGGATGGGAAGAATGATGGTTTTCGTTATTCAGCACCCGTTTTTTAATAGCAGTGCTCAAGCACGTAAGGCGGCTAATCAAGCACGGCGAAAGTGGCGCCAGCAATATTAGCACTTGGCACCGATAGGATTGCACAACATCTCCTGGGTTGGGGCAGCAGACGAACCTGCAATCATCAATTTTTACCTGTATCGCGGTGCTGAATTCTCGTTCGACCGGGAGTACAAATGACTCCAGAGTGGCCGCGCAGTTCTGGGTAACATTGCCTTTCACGCGCCCCTGCAGCAGATACGCCCCCGACGAAACAAAATGTACGGGACAGCAGCGTATGGAAACGATAGCAAACGATACTGTGGACTGCAATAGTCACGGCGGGCTATGTATGGCAATCAATGGCACCGCCAACGCAGCGGTACGAATACCGATGCATCGGCGCAGACAAACCATGATACAAGACAGACTGACAGCAGTTGTCAGCCAGGGAACCAGCAAGCAAAAATGAGCGGAATGGCACCAGGATGAAGGCGACATGGAAAACGGGGGACATGTGCATACGCACACGTGCGCAAGCAGTGACCAAAGTTTCGTCATGCGGAGATAAATGCATGTTTTCCCATAACTGGTGAACGCAGCTGAAAATTCCCGCTACCCACGCCCCTGATCATCCCCGTGCACCAGCACAAGCCAAGCGTAAAAGACTCCAACCTCTCACCCGGATCTTTATTTTTCGGGCGTCTGAGCCGCGAACAACCCTGAAGTCGGCCTTGAGGCCGGTTATCGCTTCGCACGTGAAGCGTTGGGCGAGAGCGGCGCACTCGTTCTCGGTCGCCTCTACGCTGAAGTACCTGTCGAAGGAGCAGCCAGAAAATGCAGGGGATGCGCGTCGGATTTCGCGAGAACAGGAAGGAAAATAGAAAATCCTTCCCCAACGGTCAGCCTAGCAGCTGGACGCACGACATGTAATTAGAGTCAAGCTCACGTATCCAAAAACTTATTTGTGTCAACCACATCCATAGCTGTTGTGTAGCTCACGTCATGAACGGCCATGTGGTACTTTAGGCGACACACCCTACTACTTGCTGGCGCTACCTTAAAATATATAGCTTCGAAACTGATCTAGCAGCGGCACAACTGCACGATGACATGCCTCTACAGCATCTCATGTTGGTGGCCATCCCACCGATACTAGCAGTCTCGCGATTCACGCTCAGGCTACGGGAAATACAGCGCTGTGGTGTGCAGCGACGTCGCGTATGGAAACCCACTTTGGCTTGCGGCTGAGCTCCGAGCAGTCAATCTTCCTCGAGAACTCCGCCGGGGCCCTGTCGTCCAGGGACGACATCCTCGACCCCCCGCCCCATATGTCACCACCGTCCCCAGCCGTTTCGAAAGGAGAGGGAGCGCTGGTGCCACTACCGACACTGCTTCCGCTGCTGTTGCTGCCGCCATCACGCCCGCTGCTTCGCCCGCCCCTGCCACCCCTCCCTCCCCGCCCCTTGCCCTTCTTTCTGTCCCTGGAGTACTCATCGGGTCGGTCGGTTCTTCGCCTCGACGAGTCGCCACCTGATCGTCCTCCGCCGCGCGCGCTGAGCATCACCGAGCTCCTCCTGACTCTCCGAGTGGTTAGAGCGATGCTAACAGTGCCGCTGTTGTGGATGGGCCGCACCCCGAAACCAGTTGCAGTTGCAGCAGGAAGTGCCGACATCGTCGTAGTCGTACCTGCTCGCCCACCTCTTCTCGGAGCTGGTGCTTGGTGGCCACTACTCCTGCTGCTGCTCCCGGTGTGGTGAAGCGCTCTTGTGGTAACGGCAGCGGTGCCGCAGGCTTCAGTAACAACTGCTGCTGATGGTTGGCGACGGAAGCGACATGATGATCTTTGCTGAGGGAGTGGCGCGGCAAGGAAGAATGCAGGCGATAGCAAAGGAGCGCAAGACCCCAGAAGGAGCAGGACGGAGCCGAGGGCTAGCTGTGAGGATCTCACGCTCCTTCCACCAGACCTTGCCATCCCTACGCCTCCGTTTCGGTGCCGTGGCTAGCGTGTGAGGTGTCCAGCTTGTTGGGGTACCCGCTGCTAAGATTTCGATAGGTTTCCAACATGCCGCATGAGCGTTGTTCCAGAGGGGACAGCAGCTGGGTGTAGGGGGCTCCGTGAATGCTTCACGCTCCCTCGCTACGGCCGTTTGCTCTTCACCACCTCTGGTGGTACTGCGGGAGGAACACTTCCTGCATATCGTGCGCTCTCCTGACCCTTCGTGCTCCTTCTCTCCGAAGAATTGAGCAGAAATCAGGTGTAACCTGCAAAAATCGTACGCAGTATATTCGCTAGATCACCACCACCCGACAGCACACGATGGGAGATGCGGCCCCCGTAAGCAGATGGGCCCAGCGCAAGCAGCAGCGCGAGATGATGTACGCCACAAGCAGCGATGCAATTCAGGTGTGGAAAGTGTGCAAGTGGAGATGCACGTGATGATGGTGTTGTTTACAAATGCTGTGGATCCTGAGTCTGGTTATTGTGTTAGTTTTAATTTTGGGTTACATGGACGGCCTCCCGTTGCGAGAGAGGGCGAAGTACGCAAAGGAAGGCGCCAACCCACCGACTCTTTTCAATGCATAGATAGCTGGACCTGGCTGCTGGCCTCGTCGGTCTTGAGGCAATTAGCCTGCATGCTGGCCTCTCTGTGTGCCTGGCAATTGAATGGTAGCGCTAATGATAAATTCGACCGCTGCTCGCGTTCCCCGTGCCCTTTGCCTCCCGGAACCGTCGTGTCCGCCGCAGGGAGTCTTCCGCAAGAAGCAGAAAGAGGCAAAGAACATGGTGTGCCAGAAGTGCCTGCAAGTCGGTGAGAGTTGATTGCAACGGGTGTCATTGCTTCAGTTGATGGACTACTGCTGTTGTACCATCGCACAATATGAAAAGCACCCCAACTTTTGTTTTCTCTGCGGTCCTCCTATATGATGTCTAGAGGTAGACTGTTGCATATGCCACCGCCGGGGAGGTGACACTCGATACACGACGACACAGAACCCAGCCTGAACATTGAGTTGTTTTCGGTCCGCAACACAAGTCGACGCACCTCAGGTCAACTGTCTTCACTCAAGCTAGAAGTTTCCCGAAGCTGGTCAACTGTCTTCACTCAAGCTAGAAGTTCCCCAAAGCTGAACTACTTTGATCAACGCGGCACCCTGCATTTTCATCGAGTGTGGAACCACCTACATATACTCTTAACCCACGCGCGTGGCTACCCCAATCCCACCCTACATGCACGCTTGTAAACACTTCGACAACCTGATGCAGGGCATTGGACATACGAGTGCAAGGGCAAGGCCACGTACAAGGCGCGCGTGTCAAGGACCAAAATCCTTGAGAACCCCGACCTAAAGCCCAAGTTCCACCTCGACCTTCCCCCCGGCAAGGAAAAGGACGCCAAAGATGACGCCGACGCAGCAGCGGCGGCAGCCGGCGCCAAGGGAAAGCTTGGCAAGAAGCGGCGCAGGAGAGAAAGCAGCAGCAGCAGCAGCAGCAGCAGCAGCAGCAGCAGCAGTGGGAGCGACAGTGACAGCAGCAGCAGCAGCAGCAGCAGCAGCAGCAGCAGTGGGAGGAGCAGGTGAGTTGGCGAGGGTGTATTGTGGAGATGGTGACAGCTCGTGGTCGTCGTCGTGGACGATGGCGCGATTGGGCTGTGGTTTGTGTTTCGTTTGCTAGTGGACCGTAGAATACTACGCACGTCGTACTTTGTCCAGGGTGGAATGCGCAAGGGAGAGGTTGACATGAAGTTGGGAGTTTCGCCCTTCCAGTTTGGACTTGTTTCAGCGGTCACGGCAAGTTTTGTCGTGTCTGCTTCCTTTTAAATTTCTCGCTCCTGCTGCTCCTCTCGTGTTTTGGCAGTAGCGGGAGCAGCAGCGACAGCGATAGCGATAGCGATAGCAGCTCGGGCAGCAGCAGCTCCGGCAGCAGCAGCTCAAGCGGCAGCAGCAGCAGCAGCAGCAGCAGCAGTGGCTCGGACAGCGACAGCAGCAGCAGCAGCAGCTCAGAGGAAGAGGATAGGAGGGCGAGGAAGAAGCACCGGGGTAGCGGTGGGGCCGCGTACTCCAAGTCCTCGTCGAAGAAGGCCTCATCCTCGAGGCGATAAAAAAACACGCACACGAACCAGTACAGTAAATAAGAGACAGACACCAAGGGCGAGGATCCATTTAAGTTGAGGCCAGGAGTAAGATCTATGGCAACAGCAGGGGCAGAAGAAGCAGTAACGGCGCTGTGCCTGGGCGTTGTCCACACGGGAGAGAAATTCTATCTTGTTGATCAGAATGCAGATTGTGGTCCTCGCTGCTGTAGTGTGGAATGGACAGGGACGGCCCTCGGAATCGGAATGTCTACCTCGTCTTGCTGCTTTGGTCTGAATTTGGGATGGGGTAAGTGGCACTTTGTGGCCTTGCTCACACTCATTAGCGAGGGTTGGCCTTGCTAGACACGTAAGAATCATGTTTGTAGCACAATTCTCCAGCGGGTGGCAGTCGACGGCGTTGTGCACGCTTGCTGCGCTGCTGCCCTACCAGCTTTTAATCCTTCACAGATGCTCAAATCGAAGTCTTGTCGAGAAGAGACAGATACTCCACATGCTTCGATCATTCCAATGCGCTCGTGGCTAGCTCCCACGGTATCAAATCTAGTCGTGTGTAGAGATGCTAAGCATGGGCGAGGCGGTGTCGTTGGGAGCTTTGCCAGGGACGGGATGAGAGGTGTAGATGCGAGTGAGAACCACTGGAGCTCGGACGTTGTATCATTGTTGGTGTGTGTACCATGTGGTATCCATCAGTAGTGTCGACGTCAGTGTAGTGACTGCCGCTTTTTGAGTGATACGGTACTCAGGATGGTCGTAAAGAATCGAGGTCGGCGTACTTCCCTGTTCTTGTAGCGTCAACATTCGATGGCGAAGTGGTACACACAAGTTTCCTTTTGGCCATCCCTCGGAAAGTCAACCTCAAATGATAGATACCACAACAGGGCTTCTCACGGCCAGTAAGGCTCGAGGTAAGACTCGAAGAGCCCGACGCGTGTCGCATCCACCGGGGCAAAGGGAAAGAGATACACCCTCTACCACAAAGACATAAATTGGACGCATGAGGAAGCTCGGCTCTAAAGGTGTCGTTAGGAAATTGCGAATGCTCGGATTCGAAGAAATCCAAGGACCAAGATTGCCCTCACATATTCTGGACAATACTCTCAGGTGTCTCCTTGTACCTTATATGCGACCCGGTGGAGTTTTGAGTGCGTTGCGGGGTTGCGTGGTCGAGTCGGGTGTCAAAATCTTGGTAAGACAACGCGGTCCCCCGGATACACTCGCGGGAAGCATCCGCGGAAATCTGAACTCATGTCAAACGGCCATGAAAGCGCTCCGGGTCTCGGGGCTGTGCACTGGAACCGGAGGGACCCTGGAACCCACCGCCACGAAGCCTTAAACAAGGATACCCTTTACATCGCTGTGATCAGCGTTTCTGTTCGTTGGACAAGTGGAGCGACCACCGTTTTGCCGTTGCGATGACAAAGCTGAGTGTGGCCCTCAAGATAAGTTGTTGGTTCACATACTTTCAGACAGGAACGCGGGTGAGGTCCTTGTCATCGGTGCACTTCGCGGCAAAGGTAATATCCTCTTTGGCCAGATACTGCAGAAGAACGCCTGCGCACGCAAGGAAATAACATGTGACAGCAGATCGGACAGTGCACCTCGCCGGTCTCCGTCGCGAAAGGAGGATAATTTTAGACGCAATGCCCTGAAGCCCCGTCTACATGCTCGTATTGGCGAGAAAATCTCGACGGCGAGTTTTGCGTGTAGGGCATCAAGCACTTGAGGGCAACTCGGCCCCACAACGGGCACAAGATCCAGCCCGGCACCCCACTCAGTTGTTTTTCTTTTTTTTTAATTTTTCAATCTCCCGTGTTTGATTTCACTCCTTGGCGTAACCGTGCCGCACCCCCCCCCCCCCCCCTGTTGGTGAAAATCTAACCCCCCCCCCCCGTGGGGGCCCCCAAAATCCAAACACCAAAAAAAAGGAAAAGGGGGTTCTCTCCATGAAAAGAAACCCTCTACCGGAAAAACCAAAAGACCCAAAGAAAAGGTCCACGACCCTCCCCTGGGGGGGAAACCCCTCAAAAACCTCTCCCGAAAACCCTCTCTCTCCTCCTTT